>WNWK01057646.1:0-10682 GCA_009830355.1 Cherax destructor
CTTTTTAACCTCTCTTTTCTCTCCATATACTCTTCCCTCCTTGCATCACTTCTACTTTGTAAAACCTCTCATATGCTAACTTTTTCTCCTTACTACTCTCTTTACATCATCATTCCACCTATCGCTCCTCTTCCCTCCCGCACCCACTCGCCTGTAACCACAAACTTCTGCTGAACACTCTAACACTACATTTTTAAATCTACCCCATACATTTTCGACCCCATTGCCTACACTCTCACTAGCCCATCTATCCTCCAATAGTTGTTTATATCTTACCCTAACTGCCTCCTCTTTTAGTTTATAAACCTTCACCTCTCTTTTACTTACTGATTCTATTTTCCTTGTATCCCATCTACCTTTTACTCCCACTGTAGCTATAACTAAAAGTGATCTGATATATCTGTAGCCCCTCTATAAACATGTACATCCTGAAGTCTACTCAACAGTCTTTTATCTATCAATACATAGCCCAACAAACTACTGTCATTCGCCCTACATCATATCTTGTATACTTATTTATCCTCTTTTTCTTAAAATATGTATTACCTATAACTAAACCCCTTTCTATACAAAGTTCAATCAAAGGGCTCCCATTATCATTACACCTGGCACCCCAAACTTACCTACTACACCCTCTCTGCATGTTTCTCCCACTTTAGCATTTAGGTCCCCTACCACAATTACTCTCTCATTTGGTTCAAAAGTTCCTATACATTACGCTTAACATCTCCCAAAATCTCTCTCTCTCCTCTACACTCCTCTCTTCTCCAGGTGCATACACGCTTATTATGACCCACTTTTCGCATTCGACCCTTATTTTAATCCACATAATCCTTGAATTTACACATTTATATTCCCTCTTTTCCTTCCATAACTGATCCTTCAACATTATTGCTACCCCTTCCTTAGCTCTAACTCTCTCAGATACTCCTGACTTAATCCCATTTATTTCTCCCACTGAAACTCGCCTACCCCTTCAGCTTTGTTTCGCTTAGGGCCAGGACATCCAACTTCTTTTCATTCATAACATCGGCAATCATCTCTTTCTTATCATCCCACTTACATCCACGCACATTCAGACAACACAATTTTATAAAGTTTTTCTTCTTCTCGTTTTTAGTAGATTTGTACAGGAGAAGGGGTTACTAGCCCATTGCTCCGCATCTTAGTCGCCTCATACGACACGCATACTACGGAGGAAAGATTCTTTTCCACTTCCCCATGGACAATAGAGAAAATAAAAGGAACAAGAGCTATTAAGAAAAAGAAGAAAAACCTAGATGTGTGTATGTATATATATGCATGTGTATGCCAGTGTAGTGTGACCTAAAGTGTAAGTAGAAGTAGCTAGATATACCTGTTATCCAGCGTGTTTATGAGACAGAAAAAAGACACCAGCAATCCTACCATCATGTACAACAGTTTCAGGTTTCTGTTTCACAGTCACCTGGCAGGACGGTAGTACCTCCCTGGGTGGTTGCTGTCTACCAACCTACTAATGTATAAACCTGTATTACAGTAGAACGTCATTTAGCACAAGATTATGTTGCACGTTACCGGTATTGCACGATTTAAGATTTGTGACACATTATCTTACACGACGTAAAGATGATATTACACGGTTCGGCAGGAGGGGAAAAATTTTGAGCGCATGGTTATTTACTGCCTAAGAATCCTCATGCTTTGAGGAAAAGGTAATTGGTTGTTTTTCCTTCCTGCAAACTAAGTTTATTTAGATACACGGGGCCAGGAGCTGAGTCTCGACCCCTGCAACCACAATTAGGTGAGTACAGTTACATACATTATCATACATAGCAGCATATGTGTAGAGAACCTAGGATAACCCAAGTCAGTCAATGGAAATACTGTCACTCTGACTTTTGGGTTATCCTGGGTTCTCTACACATATGCTGCCATGTGATAATCTTCGTAACTGTATCTGTGTATACCTGAATAAACTTACTTACAGTTTGTGGGAAGGAAAAACAAGTAACCATTCTCACAAGCAGTCTTGTTACTACTACTGTTGTTGTGGTTCAGCAGACACCACCCGCCTTACCCAGCCACCACGGACCCCACCATCCCAGCATTCGTACGTATTTCATACGCGTCAATAAGTCCTGGCTACAAGCCAGCTGTGTTTGTGAAGAATAAAATAAGAGTGAATTGTGTTTTGATCTTGAATTAACGAAGAAAACAAAGATATTAGACAAGACATAACCCGTGGCCGTAATGAAGTGTTACTTTGTACACATAAAAAGATGTAAACATAAGTTTGTGTGACTGACTGACTTGACTGACAGAATGACTGACTGAGTGACTTGACTGACTTACTGAATGACTTGACTGACTTACTGAATGACTTGACTGACTTACTGAATGACTTGACTGACTTACTGAATGACTTGACTGACTTACTGAATGACGTGACTGACTTACTGAATGACTTGACTGACTTACTGAATGACTTGACTGACTTACTGAATGACTTGACTGACTTACTGAATGACTTGACTGACTTACTGAATGACTTGACTGACTTACTGAATGACTTGACTGACTTACTGAATGACTTGACTGACTTATTGAATGACTTGACTGACTTATTGAATGACTTGACTGACTTATTGAATGACTTGACTGACTTATTGAATGACTTGACTGACTTACTGAATGACTTGACTGACTTACTGAATGACTTTACTGACTTACTGAATGACTTGACTGACCTACTGAATGACTTGACTGACTTACTGAATGACTTGGACTGACTTACTGAATGACTTGACTGGCTTACTGAATGACTTGACTGACTTACTGAATGACTTGACTGACTTACTGAATGGCTTGACTGACTTACTGAATGGCTTGACTGACTTACTGAATGGCTTGACTGACTTACTGAATGGCTTGACTGACTTAAAGTTAGACACTCAGTTCAACCATCGACTTCAGTTCAAGAACTTCTACTATCCACCTCTGCCCAGTAGGGCCACACCATCCATATCCACTCTTCACTACCATCCACAAACATCATTACCCACAATTTAAGGTAAGAAATACTATTATTTCTATTGCATTTGTAGTCTTAAGCAGTAATAGATCATGACAATGCACTACAATTACATATCCACCTCAGCTCAGTAGGGCCACACCATCCATATCCACTCTTCACTACCATCCACAAACATCATTACCTACAATTTAAGGTAAGAAATACTATTATTTCTATTGCATTTGTAGTCTTAAGCAGTAATAGATCATGACAATGAACTAAAATTACATATTCGCCTTCAATTTTTGCAAGATATGTTGGTCTAAAAAAAAAAACTTGTTTGGCTTTTTGGGGACTCTCAAACACGTAACCCTATTTTTTCCCATAAGTTCTGTTAATTATTTAAGACGAAATTATCTAACACGACTTTTTCAGGAACGTAACTATCATGCTAAATGACGTTCTACTGTATATCATGCTGTATAACCCCTGTGGTTTAGCGCTTCTATTTGATTATAATAATATAATAATACTGTATATCATAATGTATAAACCTGTTATAATTAATACAACCTAATCTAACTTTTGTTTCTACAGCATTACCAAATAAAGAAATCCATTCTCATGTACCCTTGTGCTCCTTGTAACTCATATAATGACCATATAAACTGTTATTGCAACACAAATTATTGATTTGATTTGTTTAATATGATTTAATAATTTTAATAATACAAATAATAAATTATTATGTAGACATATAAAACTGTAAATGATCCAAAATTATAAAACTATTATGTTTCAAAAATGTCATGTTCAAATTTTGTTCAAATTTCATAGCTTAAATACTCAACTATGTATACTTATATTAAACTGTTTACTATAATTCTTGCCATTTAATTTTAAGTTAATTTTAAGTCTGCCCACAATGCTCTGCATATTAGGGGCTTTTGGCATGTACACCTCTTGTAATCCCACAACCCATTGTAAATCTTTGTATCTTGTCACAATAAACTACAGTGGACCCCCAGCTAATGAACACCCCGGAAATTGTACAATTATGTAAGTATAATATTGTAAGTGCTTGTGGAAGTGTATTTTTGGGGGTCTGAAATAGACTAACCTACGTGACATTATTTCTTAAGGACGTAAATTTGTTCGGTAATGGCACTTGAGCAGGCTTCTGGAATGAATTTTGTTCGTTAGCCGGGGGTCCACTGTATTATTATTATTATTATTATTATTATTATATCTATTTCATTAGTGCTTTATATTTATGTCTCATTGTTTTCTGTATGTAAAACTATAGTTATTCTTTAAAAAATGTATTTTTTGTTAATATTTTTGGGTGTCTGGAACAGATTAACCCTTAAACTGTCCACACGTAGATATACGTTCACGCGCGTAGCTGACCGAACGTACATCTACGTTTTATTTTACATTCGTTCAAATTTAGTGCGATAGGCCTGAGTCGCCTAGACATGAGAGAATGGGTCTTCGCCCTCAGTGTGCGCAGTATTAAAAAAATCGGGGACCACTTAGTACCTTGTGGGAGCACCAGTTCGATTGAGTGCCAGCTAGAGCAAATAGTGTGGCAAACACCAGGGATTCAATGATGTTATGTCGCATTAACACTCCCCTTATAAGAGGAAAGTAAAACTAGGTTAGATAAATACATGAGTGACTGTGCATGGGTGTGAGTTGGACCTGACAAGCTTGTGCTACTATGTCTGATGCCATGCTCCTTCCTTCAGAGGATGTGACCTGACTAGGTGGGTCATGGACGTGCCTTGCATGGGCCAGTAGGCCTGCTGCAGTGTTCCTTCTTTCTTATGTTCTTATGTATTCGGCAGGCTGGTTGGCTTTGGCTCTCTCTCTCTATCTGTCTATAACTCTATCTGTCCATATCTTTGTCTGTCTATATCTTTGTCTGTCTATATCTTTATCTGTCTATATCTTTATCTGTCTATATCTTTATCTGTCTATATCTTTATCTGTCTATATCTTTGTCTGTCTATATAACTATCTATATCTATATGTCCTATATCTCTGTCTCTCTCTCACATGTACACATAAGTACAGTTATTATAAATAGTGTAAATTACCTAGGATAACCCAAAAATTCCAGGCAAAATGCTATACAATGCTTGTAGATATAATACATAATAGGCATGGAAACCCCTGGCAAGTAATACGCATCGTCACTTCTGCATCGTGTATAATACCTGTTGGCTTACGAGACGCACTCTAAGACTGAGACAAGCAGACAGAAAGACATACACAGGCAGACAGATAAGCAGAGTTAAACAGACATAAGCAGAGCTAGACAAACAGACAGATAGATAGACAGACAGATACAGACAGAGAGATACAGACAGAGATATACAGACAGACAGATACAGACAGACAGATAGACAGACAGACAGATAGACAGACACAGATACAGACAGACAGATAGACAGACACAGATAGACAGACAGACAGATATTGAAAAAGGGAGGGTTCCCTCCAGCACTGCTGACATTTATCAAATGTCACTGGGCTGTCAAGAGTTATCTGACACTTGTCAACACACCATTCTTCAAGGAGTTTCATATACTCCAGGCACACAGGCAGACAGAAAGACAGATAAGCAGAGCTAGATAGATAGACAGATACAGACAGATAGATAGATACAGACAGATAGACAGACAGATAGGTAGACAGATAGACAGACAGATAGGTAGACAGATAGACAGACAGATAGGTAGACAGATAGACAGACATATAGATAGACAGACAGACAGACAGAGTGAAAAAGCAAGGGTTCCCTGCACACATTCATTCATCAATGTCACTGCCTTATCAGTAGTTATCTGGCAATTGTCATAACACCATTCTTCAAGGAGTTTCATATATACTCCTGGATGTCTAAAACATTGCTGGGACCTATAAATACTTTGTATATATTTATAGACTATAGTAATGACCAAGGCAGGTGAAAATGTTCACCTGTTGGTGTGATTGTGACTATTTGAGTACTATTTCAGTACATAATATTAGTGTTAGAACAAAGATTGGCTATGAAATCACAAGAACTATTGTAAATTGTAATTATCAGAACATAAAAATTATATAAATTAAAATAAAAACTAGAAAAAAAAGTATATCGGCATTACTTCTGCAAGCGGCAGGACTTGATGTTGCCGTCAGGTGAGCATCCAGTACCAAATTGGCGGGCTTATATCTCAGTAAGTACTGGCCCAAATTTCTTTTTTAGCCTATCCTGTTTATAAAAATGTGTCTTCATTTAATTTTTTTTTTTTTTTTTTTTCAAAATATTCGGTCAGCTACGCGAGTGAACGTACATGTATATCTACGTGTGGACAGTTTAAGGGTTAATTGTGTATTTACATTATTTCTTATGGGAAATATTACTTCAGTTTTGCATTATCTGATTTAGACCGACATTCTGGAACGGATTAAGTACAAAATCCGGGGTTCCACTGTATAAAAAGCTGCACATGTGCTGTCACCCATTATTGCAACAATGTTTAACAAATCTGTAGCATCCTCAACCTTCCCATCTATACTCAAGACAGCAAGGGTTACCCCGATCCTCAAAGGAGGTGATCCAACTGACTTAAACAACTATAGACCTATATCAAACTTGCCCTTACTTTCTAAAATATTCTAAAAATAATACACAAACGACTTTACTCCTACCTTATATCCAACAATATACTACTTAACCCTGTCAGTTTGGGTTTAAACCAAAAAGTACGAATGATGCTATTATACAAATGCTTGAACTAATATATACAGCCTCGGTAAAAATGAATATCCTTTGGGGCTCTTCATTGACCTACGAAAAGCATTTGATACGGTTGACCACAATCTCCTGCACCTAAAACTAAATCATTAAGGCATCAGAGGACATTCTTAACAACAGACACCAGTATGTATATGCAAATGGAGTCAATTCCACTATCCAGCCTGTAGCTGTAGGAGTACCCCAGGGTAGTGTTCTAGGCCCACTCTTTCTCATCTACATCAATGATCTTCCCAATGCATCCCAACTCCTTAAATCAGTTCTGTTTGCAGATGACACTACTTATGTCTACTCCCATTCAAACCCAGCTATACTTATAAACACTGTAAACAACGAGCTACTAAAAATATATACGTACTTGGATGAAGACCAACAAACTCACTCTCAACACAGACAAAACATACTTCGTGCTGTTTGGAAACAGAGCCTTAAATACCCAACTTAATATATCGATAAATGGTTCCCCTACATCAAGACACACTGATGGTAAATTTCTAGGTCTTCTCCTTGACTGTAATCTTAAATTTCATTCCCACATCCAACATATATCCAAGAAAATTTCCAAATCAGTAGGCATCCTTTCCAAGATACAATACTATATACCACAAACAACACTCCTTACCTTATACAGTGGACCCCCGAGTTATGAGCACCTCGGAAATCGTACAATTATGTAAGTGTAATATTGTAAGTGCTTTTGTAAGTGTATTTTTGGGGGTCTGACATGGACTAACCTACTTGACATTATTCCTTAAGGGAGAAAATTCGTTCGGTAATGGCACTTGAGCAGCCTTCTGGAATGAATTATGCTCGTAACTCGGGGTCCACTGTACCACTCTTTAATATATCCTTACCTTACCTATGGTATTTGTGCCTGGGGATCAACCACAGCCAACCACCTTAACATACATGTAAATGTAAATAACTCTTTTTACCTTATTCCTAGTATATATCCTTTATAGTATAATAACATATATCTACTACAGTGTATAATATTAACCCTTTGACTGTCGCAACCCCTAATCCTGAGTGCTCTCCTGTTGTTGCAACATTTTCGGGGAAAAAAAAACAAATTCTTATGAAATGATAGAGAATCTTTTTCCGATGGCAATGACACCAAAAGTATGAAATTTGATGGAAAACTGACGGAATTATGCTCTCGCGAAGTTAGTGATCTCGGCGATATATATGCATCGGCAATTTCGCGAACTTTGAGCCCTATTTTCGGCCAATTCCATTGTTCCAGTCGACCAAACTCATAGCCATTTCTTTAAAACTCCATTTCTTCTATCGATTGAGTACAATAAACCACCAATTTACCGATTTCAACTACCCAATAAAGTGGTCAGAAATTGGCAATTTGGCCAATTTCATGCAAAATAAAAAAGTTGTCAATTTCAAAATAGGATCCAGAATAAACAATGCAGACATTCCTGGCACTAAAATAAGATGTTATCCGTTCATTAGTCACCTCTTAGGCCCTCTATATTACTCTTGCTTTCTATTTTGATTTTTATTCACACAAAATATAGAAGATTTACCGTTATGCAGACTATTGTATTATTGTAAAATTGGTATAAATAATATCTGTGCACTTGTGAAAGAATATTAGACTCGCCAATTGATGTGTATTGACGCGGGGCGGATTTGTTTACTTTGAACATTTGCAAAAATCAACATTTTCCTACTTTGAACTCTTTTCAAGGTTGTTTTCATCATGAAACTAATCAAAATCATCTATTTTCTGTAGTATGTTTTCCATTCTATCAAAGGAGACCATAAGAAAGAGAATACCCCCCATAAATAATATAAAAATACACCAAAAAAGACGGCTTTTAACCAAAAAACATGGGGAGTTTTTTTCAAATGCGTGGCAGGATTTTTAAGGACACTGACCACACAGACCCTTTTCTCATGTGGCCTACCAGTTTCCCCCGCTGATTTGAAGCCGAGAATTTGTGAGTATATATGTTCATGGCTCGAAGACGTATATAAACCAAACAAAAGGGTTAAGGTTTAAATGGCCCCCAAGGGAAAAAAATTTTACTTGTCGATTTTTGGGGTTTTGGGTTTTTCTACACATATGGGCATGTATGATAATCTAAATACAGTAACTGTATTTTTTATACCTGAATAAACACTTAAAACCCAAAAAAAAGCCAAGATGATTACCCCCTGGCAGACAGCACCCCCCCCCTTTTAAAAAAAGCCTAAATTTTAAAATATACGAGACATACACATATTATTGTGTTACATATACAGAAAAAATTCCACTATAAACCCTCCATTCCCTTTCCCCTTTGATAGTTACAAAGAACGAAGTCACAATAAAGGCATAAGGCATTTCAACACCCTGCAGCTTACACTATGAAAAACGCACACAAAGGGGGCCCAAGATCGGAAACCCCTCAGGAACCAGTAAAGGCCCCCCTGACTACTTATAAATTTAAATTGCTAAAAATCATCTTATCTTCATATAACCAAAAACCAAAACAATTTTAATTAGTTAAATTTTGACCTCTGATTTTTAAACATCTGCCAACCAGAAATATTATTGCCTGAACCATTAGTTGAATATTGTTTTTATTATGTGCAACTTCGTTAAATTTTATAAACCTCCACCTTGACTGCCTCGCATTAGTACTAAGATTAAATAAGAATGAAAAAGTTAACCACTTTTCTTGTCTTTTTTTTAAAAGTCCCCCCCCTTTTGAATTAACCGCCCCAGGAGCTATTCCCCAACGCAAATGTTAAAGTGGCTTTTTAATTTTTTCCCCCCATAAGAAATAATGGAAATCAAAAATCTGTTCCTGCTGTCGGGAGGCATGACAAAATAGACTTCACTGTAAGTTTTTATCAACTCACATTTTATTTATCTAAAAACATCTAATATGACATAATAAACAATATAAATAACATAAAACCGATATACACTCTAAAATTAATAAAATATTACATTTTTGGGTGGTGGGAAGGGGTGGTGGGGGTTTAAGCTGGAAAAATTTTTCCCTTCTTTCCCCCTTCAGACAAAAAAAAGAGAAAAGGGGGGTTTTTAATGCTAATGCATTTTATCATTCCGGCAGCTTCAGGAGGAAAGAAATCGTACGGCAGGTGGTAACAGCCAAAACAACTTTTGTTTACAAAAAACCCCCTGAACCTTCATTTAATCTTTACTCACCACTGCCCCACTACCACTGCCCCCCCCACTGCCCTACCACCACTGCCTCTCACCACTGCCCCCACCCCACCGCCCTACCACCACTGCCCCCTCACCAGCCCTCACCACTCCCACCACCACTGCCTCTACCCCACTGCCCCACCACGCCCCCACCACTGCCTCACCACCACTGCCTCCCACCCTGCCCCCACAACGCCCTACCACCACGCCTCACCACCACTGCCCACCACCACTGCCTCTAACCCTGCCCTACCACCACTGCCTCTACCACCACTGCCTCACCACCACTGCCTCTACCACCACTACCCACCCCACTGCCCTCACACGCCCACCACCCCCGCCTCCCCACGCCTCCACCACTGCCCTCACCACTGCCTCACCACCCTCCCCCACCACGCCTCTACCACCACTGTCTCTCCACCCTGTCTCACCACCACTGTCTCTACCACCACCCTCAACCACCCCCTACCACCACTGCCCTACCACCCCCGCCCCCCACCACTGCCCCACTTAATGAACAAACCCAAACAATTATAATTAAGGAAATGTCGGGGGGGTGCAGGGTATTGTTTTTGAAAAAAAGAGGACTGGTTTTTCCCAAGGCCGGGGGCAGGTGATGGACACACTTTTCAACGGATTTTTTCGCATGACGAATCATTTTCTTGTTCTAATGACGATTTTTCCCCCTGGGGCCCGGGCCG
>WNWK01057647.1:0-10682 GCA_009830355.1 Cherax destructor
CAACCCCAGAGGTGCTGGGCTGGGTCTGTGGCCCACTGGCCACACCAGATGTGCTGGGCTGAGGGTCTGGTATGGCCACACTGTCCACACTGGCCACCCAGAGGTGATGGGCTGAGGGTCATCTGGGTTGTCATCAATAGTTTCACTAATTCCTTGATTATTAGTGGCTATATCACTGTCAAATCCACTAAGCTCGCGTTCTCTATCACTTTCGAGAATAGTAGAGTGTTAATACGACAGGCGTGAGTGAATCACAGGGGTGTGCCATGATGTTGACCCAAGATGGAGCTGAAACTAACTGGGGCTACCATGCGGTACCCTGGCGTCCCGATTTGTTTCATACTGCGCACACTGAGGCGCAGACCCATTCTCTCATGTCTAGGCGACTCAGGCCTATTGCACTAAATTTGAACGAATGTAAAATAAAACGTAGATATACGTTCGGTCACTTCGCAGTGAACGTATATCTACGTGTGGACAGTTTAAGGGTTAAAACAGCGACTTTGCAGTCTATTTTCGTATGGTATTTATTGATGTATTCGTTTTCTTGGTCTCATTTGATAGAATGGAAGATATATTACAGAAATAGAGATGATTTTGATTGGTTTGACAATGACAAGTACCTTGAAATTGAGCTCAAAGTAGCGAAAATGTTCGATTTTGACGGTGTTCAAGATAAACAAATCACACCATTTATACCTTTTTTACAATGATGCAGTTGTATACATAACAGTAAATCTTCTTTTTTTTGTGAGAATAAAAATTCAAAATGAAAAGCAAAAGTAATGTAGAGGGCCGGGAGATGTGACTAATGAACAGAGAAGATGTTATTCTAGTGCCAGGAATGTCTGCCTTGTTTATTCTGGACCTATTTTGAAATTGGCATCGTTTGAAATTTTTGAAATTGGCCAAATGCCATTTTCTGACCACTATTTTGGGTAGTTGAAATTGGTAAATAGGCGGTTTCTTGTACTCAATCGATAGAAGAAATGGAGTTCTAGTGAAATACATAGCTATAATTTTAGTAGACTGAACCATTGGAATTTGCCAAAAATAGGGCTCAAAGTGGGTGAAATCGCCGATGCGTAAATGTCATCGATACCGCTAACTTCGCGAATGTATAATTCCGTTAGTTTTCAATCAAATTTCATAATTTTGGTGGTGTTGTGATCAGAAAAAGATTCTCTATCATTGCATAAGATTTGTTTTTTTTTTTCCAAAAAATATTCGACCCTGAGAACATGTTTCCGAGAAGGCCTGTCGACCCCCAAAGGGTTAATAGCTCTTGTTCTTCTTTATTTCCTCTATTGTCCATGGGGAAGTGGAAAAGAATCTTTCCTCAGTAAGCCATGCGTGTCGTATGAGGCGACTAAAATGCCTGGAGCAATGGGCTAGTAACCCCTTCTCCTGTATACATTTACTAAAAAAGAGAAAAAGAAAAACTTTATAAAACTGGGATGTTTGAATGTGCATGGATGTAGTGCGGATGATAAGAAAGAGATGATTGCTGATGTTATGAATGAAAAGAAGTTGGATGTCCTGGCCCTAAGCGAAACAAAGCTGAAGGGGGTAGGCGAGTTTCAGTGGGGAGAAATAAATGGGATTAAGTCAGGAGTATCTGAGAGAGTTAGAGCTAAGGAAGGGGTAGCAATAATGTTGAAGGATCAGTTATGGAAGAAGAGGGAATATAAATGTGTAAATTCAAGGATTATAAGGATTAAAATAAGGGTTGGATGCGAAAAGTGGGTCATAATAAGCGTGTATGCACCTGGAGAAGAGAGGAGTGTAGAGGAGAGAGAGAGATTTTGGGAGATGTTAAGCGAATGTATAGGAACTTTTGAACCAAGTGAGAGAGTAATTGTGGTAGGGGACCTAAATGCTAAAGTAGGAGAAACGTAGAGAGGGTGTGGTAGGTAAGTTTGGAGTGCCAGGTGTAAATGATAATGGGAGCCCTTTGATTGAACTTTGTATAGAAAGGGGTTTAGTTATAGGTAATACGTACATATTTTAAGAAAAAGAGGATAAATAAGTATACAAGATATGATGTAGGGCGTAATGACAGCAGTTTGTTGGAATACGTATTGGTAGTTAAAAGACTGTTGAGTAGACTTCAGGATGTACAGTGGACCCCCGAGTTTCGTAAACCCCGGAAATCGTACATTTATGTAAGTATAATATTGTAAGTGCTTGTGGAAGTGTATTTTTGGGGGTCTGAAATAGACTAACCTACGTGACATTTTTCCTTAAGGGAGTAAATTCGTTCGGTAATGGCACTTGAGCAGACTTCAGGAGTGAAGTTTTTACGAAACTCGGGGGTCCACTGTACATGTTTATAGAGGGGTCACAGATATATCAGATCACTTTTTAGTTGTAGCTACAGTGGAAGTAAAAGGTAGATGGGATACAAGGAAAATAGAAGAAGTAAGAGAGAGGTGAAGGTTTATAAACTAAAAGAGGAGGCAGTTAGGGTAAGATATATAAACAACTATTGGAGGATAGATGGTGCTAGTGAGACTGTAGGCAATGGGGTCGAAGATGTATGGGGTAGGTTTAAGAATGTAGTGTTAGAGTGTTCAGCAGAAGTTTGTGGTTACAGGAAAGTGGGTGCGGGAGGGAAGAAGAGCGATTGGTGGAATGATGATGTAAAGAGAGTAGTAAGGGAGAAAAAGTTAGCATATGAGAAGTGATGTAAGTAGGGAAGAGTATATGGAGAGAAAAAGAGAGGTTAAGAGAGTGGTGAAGCAATGTAAAAAGAGAACAAATGAGAGAGTGGGAGAGATGTTATCAACAAATTTTGTTGAAAATAAGAAAAAGTTTTGGAGTGAGATTAATAAGTTGAGGAAGCCTAGGGAACAAATGGATTTGACAGTTAAAAATAGGAGAGGAGAGTTATTCAATGGAGTTATAGGTATTGGGAAGATGGAGGGAATATTTTGAGGAGTTAAATGTTGATGAAGACAGGGAAGCTGTGATTACGTGTATAGGGCAAGGAGGAATAACATCTTGTAGGAGTGTGGAAGAGTCAGTTGTGAGTGTGGGGGAAGTTCATGAGGCAGTGGGTAGAATGAAAGGGGGTAAGGCTGCTGGGAATGATGGGATTAAGATAGAAATGTTAAAAGCAGGCGAGGATATAGTTTTGGAGTGATTGGTGCTATTATTTAATAAATGTAAGGAAGAGGGTAAGGTACCTAGGGATTGGCAGAGAGCGTGTATAGTTCCTTTGTATAAAGGCAAAGGGGACAAAGGAGAGTGCAAAAATTATAGGGGAATAAGTCTGTTGAGTGTACCTGGTAAAGTGTATGGTAGAGTTATTATTGAAAGAATTAAGAATAAGATAGAGAGCCGGATAGCAGATGAACAAGGGGCTTTAGGAAAGGTAGGGGATGTGTAGACCAAGTGTTTACAGTGAAACATATAGGTGAACAGTATTTAGATAAGGGTAAAGAGGTTTTTGTGGCATTTATGGATTTGGAAAAGGCATATGATAGGGTGGATAGGGGGGCAATGTTGCAGGTGTATGGAATAGGAGGTAGGTTACTGAAAGCAGTGAAGAGTTTTTATGAGGATAGTGAGGCTCAGGTTAGAGTGTGTAGGAGAGAGGGAGATTATTTCCCAGTAAAGGTAGGCCTAAGACAAGGATGTGTGATGTCACCGTGGTTGTTCAATATATTTATAGATGATTCAGATACAAAGTGGGAGTTGTCACAGTTGCTTTTTGCTGATGACACTGTGCTTTTGGGAGATTCTGAAGAGAAGTTGCAGAGGTTGGTGGATGAATTTGGTAGGGTATGAAAAAGAAGAAAATTGAAAGTGAATATAGGAAAGAGTAAGGTGATGACGATAACAAAAAGATTAGGTGACGAAAGATTGGATATCAGATTGGAGGGAGAGAGTATGGAGGATGTGAATGTATTTAGATATTTAGGAGTGGACATGTCAGCAGATGGGTCTATGAAGAATGAGGTGAATCATAGAATTGATGAGGGGAAAAGGGTGAGTGGTGCACTTCGGAGTCTGTGGAGACAAAGTACTTTGTCCATGGAAGTAAAGAGGGGAATTTATGAGAGTATAGTCATACCAACACTCTTATATGGGTGTGAAGCATGGGTGATGAATGTTGCAACGAGGCGAAGGCTGGAGGCAGTGGAGATGTCATGTCTGAGGTCAATGTGTGGTGTGAATATAATGCAGAGAATTCGTAGTTTGGAAATTAGGAGGAGGTGTGGGATTACCAAAACTATTATCCAGAGGGCTGAGGATGGGTTGTTGAGGTGGTTCGGACATGTAGAGAGAATGGAACGAAACAGAATGACTTCGAAAGTGTATAAATCTGTAGTGGAGGGAAGGCGGTGTAGGGGTGGGCCTAGGAAATGTTGGAGGGAGGGGGTAAAGGAGGTTTTGTGTGCAAGGGGCTTGGATTTCCAGCAAGCATGCATGAGCGTATTTGATAGGAGTGAATGGAGACAAATTGTTTTTAATACTTGACGTGCTGTTGGAGTGTGAGCAAAGTAACATTTATGAAGGGATTCAGGGAAACCGGCAGGCCGGACTTGAGTCCTGGAGATGGGAAGTACAATGTCTGCACTTTGAAGGAGGGGTGTTAATGTTGCAGTTTTATATCTGTAGTGTAAAGCACCCCTCTGGCAAGACAGTGATGGAGTGAATGATGATGAAAGTTTTCTTTTTCGGGCCACCCTGCCTTGATTGGAATCGGCTGATGTGTTAATAAAAAAAAATAATTACTGATGGAACCGTATTACTGATGGCCGACCTGTACTGTATTGTGATAGTGAAAGGGAAAAAACTTTCCAAACGTAAACCCCTGGCATTAGAAAAGGTTTTATATGACTGTTTTCAAGAAAACCCTGAGGCATGTGTTTTCAGTCTAATGTGTGAATGAATTTTTCTATTTTTAGGACAAAGAGTTATAATTGAGCACATGGTTGTGTATATCATTATAATGTCAAGCCAAACACTCAGCCATGTCTGCCATCAGTTTTCAGCAGTCCACACACCACTCTTTTGTTATCCACTTATTTATGGCAACCCCACCCTTCAGCAGGATGCCTTGATCCTGGTGAAGGGCTCTTGATTCAAGGAATTGGAGGTATATCTCTTTCCTCAGATCAAGCCTGATTACTCTCTATTCTCTAGGCATTGTACAACTTTATAAGTCTTGCTCTTCCCCATGAATGTAATAATAATAGCAATAAAACAAGAGCTAATAATATACTGAGCAACATACAGTGGACCCCCGAGTTTCGTAAACCCCGGAAATCGTACAGTTATGTAAGTATAATATTGTCAGTGCTTGTGGAAGTGTATTTTTGGGGGTCTGAAATAGACTAACCTACGTGACATTTTTCCTTAAGGGAGTAAATTCGTTCGGTAATGGCACTTGAGCAGACTTCAGGAGTGAAGTTTTTACGAAACTCGGGGGTCCACTGTATTGCACATCATTTATTTTATTGAAACAAAACTAGATACATGAAGTGGATCAGGTCCTGACCACATCTGATAATTGGAGTACCTTATATTATAAATGTCTCCTTTTTTTTTGTAGTCAAATCGTATCTACCAGCTGAGCTTCAAGTGACAGCACCCAAAGGCTCCACCAAGGTACTGACTGGTGTTGCCAAGAAGACAGCAACCATCACCTTGGTGAAACCTGCAGTGGTGAATAAACAAAGACCAGAAGACAGAGTAGAGGTTAGTATTATTATTTATTATTACTCTTGTGACCTACCTTAACTTTACTGGTTGTACTACTTGTTAACTTTTGTTGCCATTTTTGCCTCACATCCCTTATACTTGTGCCAGAGTGCTTGGTTATCAGTGTATTGACAAGTCTATATCTTACCATAATAGATGCTTGTTAGTGTGCTTGTGTATGAATATTGGGTATAGTGTCATTTTACTTTAGGTACTATATGTAGGCTTCAGTGATAGAGCATATCTGAAATCAGGGATGTATTGTAGTATTAGTAATTTAACTTTTATAATCTTGGCAACTTTTGGTAACTGGCCTGGTAACTGAAAAAAAACATATACATGATAATGTGTTGGATGGTGTTTGACACGAGCTGTTGCATTGTTTACAATATTGGGTCCGTGATAGATATTCGGTTACCCAAGTAAAACTTTTTATTATTAGTATTTAATTTTATTTTTACTGGAAATGAACAAGTGCAGTTTACACTCGGAATTAATAAATATTACATAATGATACAAAATTTAATCAAATTACTGCAGTAGATTTTGTTTGAGTTGATAAGATGCCTAATACCAAAAGTTGGTTGTGATAACTGGGCTGTTAGTAATGGCAAGCCTCGTAGCACCAAAATGTAAAGATTAAGAGAAAGCTTCATAATGATTGAACTCTTGCTATAGTATGAGATCCTGTCTGAAACCCAGTGTTGAAAATGATACTAACACCATATTGATAGTGAGGCTTATAGTATCTATGACTTTATGACTGTATGCCTTGTGTTGTTGCTTTTCATGCTATCCAAGGATAATGTAACTACAAGCAGCAGCATAGACCTGCCAGTAATGAAAGAGGTCAAGGTAAATTGATGTTTTCCGCACACATGCATCCCGTAAATAATTTCTCCGCATCATTTCATTGCCTTATAACCTTTACCATCTCCATTCTATTGCAAATATCACATTCCTTCAATATTTATCACCACAAGTACTGTGTTGTTATTGCACACCCACTCTTCACCTCTCACAGAGTACCTGCTGAGTGCACTTACTCCTTCCATATAAAAGTAACAGAAACTAACTCAGTGTCATAAAATAAAATAACAACCTCAAATATTTTAAGGATAATGACATTCATAGGTTGGGAAAGCGATTTTTATTTATTGAATAAATTTATGTAATTTTTTCTAAGTACGTAAATGTTAAAGCAAATATGAGTTGCAGAATATTATTTTAGATGTGGAGTTGCCATAGTTTTAAACTTCTATAAATAGCAGTACAGTGATTAAGGAAAGTAATATACTAGTGTATGTGGGAATGAAACTGTGGGAAACATATTATTGTATCATTTATTTGACATAGAAGGAAAGGTAATAGAAAATAACTGCTGATTATAGCTTCCAGTGCATCATATTCAGATCAAATAAAGAATAAGATGTTGACACAATAATAAATTAAAACTATCTTATCCATATTTAAACATAAAATCTGCATTGACAGGCATTTGAAATATTCATATTTTATGCATTAGGCTAAGTGGAATTTTATATTATAAGGCTTTCTTCCATGGAAACATTTTTATTACTCTGTAATAGAATCTACTATAATGACGTCATGTTTTAGGATGAAGACTCAATGATGGATGAGGATTCAACCAATTTATCAAATAGTCGGAAGCGAGGGCGTGGCGGCTTCAACCTGGATGAAGAGTTAGACACAGATGACAACACAACGCTGAGCAGTGTCTTACCAACACCCACCGTCACACCAGCAGCCTCTAGTGGACCAGCAAACAAGAGAGGACGTATAGGAGGAGCTATTGATGCTGCCTCTAATAGGATATCTAGGTAAGCTAGCATACAATGCTAGGTAATGTTGCCTACAATCACTTAAACGATGGGAATCTTGATGATGGTAATGTTGTGTACAGTAACTTTATGATGAGTCATGATGCTTCCTAAACCTTGAGTCTCATGATGCAAGTTATGCTTCAAGTTTTGATAAGTGGAAGTGTAAGTGGTGGTGATGGTGGAGGAAGTTAGTGGTGATGGTGATAGAAGTTAGTGGTGGTGGTAGCAGTGTTAATGGTAATGGTGATGGTGGTGGTAATGTTAGTGGTGAAGGTGGTAGAAGTGTTAGCGGTGATGGTAGTGTTAGCGGTGATGGTGGTGGTAGTGTTAGTGATCATTTACAGTGGTCCCTCGGTTTTCTGTCATCTCCAAACTCGAACATTTATGTAAGTGTGTTTTCGTAAGTGCTTTTGCAAGTGTATTTTTGGGGGTCTGAAATAGACTAACCTACGTGACATTATTTCTTAAGGAAGTAAATTCGTTCGGTAATGGCACTTGAGCAGCATTCTGGAAAGAATTTTCGGCGAAAACCGAGGGTCCACTGTATATATATACACACGCACACACACACACACACACACACACATACACACACACATACACACACACACATACATAAACGAACAGAAGGGCTATTGAATCTGACCTTTTCCCACCCCACTCCACTTCCTTCACACACCCATCTACTTCTCTCCCACTCTCTCTCTCTCCCTATCTCCCCTCTCCTTTCTCTCTCTCTCTCACTATCTCTCCTGCTCCTCTCTCCCTGTCTCTCGCCTCTCTCCTTCCTCTCCCTCCCTCCTTTCATCTCTCTCCCTCTCACCTCTCTCACCTCTCCCTCCCTCCTTCCTCTCTACCACCTCTCCCCCCCCATGCACAACCCTAATCCCCTCTTCCCTATCTCCCCCTCTCTCCATACACCCCTGGTAATTCTCTCCCTGTCTCTCTTGCCTCTCTCTCCTTCCTCTCACTCCTTCCTCTCACTCCTTCCTCTCTCTCTCCCTCCCCTCTCTCTCCTCTCCTCACTCTCTCTCTTCCTCCCTCCCCTCTCCCTCTACTCACTCTCTCCCTCTCTCAACTATCTATCTCCTTTCTCTCTCCCTCCCCCTCTCTCCCTCTACTCACTCTCTCGACTCTCTATCTCTCTCCTTACTCTCCCTCTCGCCTTCCTCTCTCTCCCTTCTTCCCTCTCTCGCTCCCCTCTCTCCCCCTCCCTCCATACACCCCTGGTACGTCTACAACCTCTCACTCTGCACCCCAAGATATTTCTACCACCTCTCTTCCCCTCTCCCTCTCTCCCTCCCTCCCTCTCTTGCTCCCCCTCTCCCCCTGCCACCCCTCCTCTCTATCCTTCTCCTCTCTCCCGCCTTCTGACACTCTCACTACATCCATAAGGGCACATCGTGGGAATATGGGCAGTTCAGGGAGAAGGATGCCAACAAGGGGTACGATGGTTGCTCCGGGGAGGCCACAGTGGGAGGAGGAACTCAATAAAAGGGAGAAGGAATGGGAGAGGAAGATATTGATGATCAGCGAGGGAATGGAGAGGAGGATAGCTGAGGAGAGCAGAAAATGGGAAATGCAAGTCAAAAAAGCAGAAGACAAGATCCAGATCTTAGAAGTGAAGCTGCAGAGACTGACGCAGAGTAGACACACAAGTACCTGTTCAGAAACGGCGATTGGAGGGTGTGCATCAGACAGTCAAAGGGAATGCGGAGAAAAGAGAAGAACTCTTGAATGCTCAGGCACTGTCAGACACACGGGCCCTAAACAAGATGAGTAGGATACTAACACCACGAGAGGGATATAGAAAAAGCAGCCAGGGACAAGAAGGGCACCACAGAAGCAACAAATGAGGGCGCAGTAACAACACATGAGAGGGTAGACAAAGCAGCAGACACACTAAATGCAGAGACCCCAACAATATACAGCAGAGGACAGGGGCAAATGAGTAGGCCGGACACACAGAGGAACACAGGGGCTACAACCATGACAGAACTGGAAGATGCTAATGCATCTCTGACGATGCAAAGGGAGACACAGTGGGAGGAGGAAAGGGAGAAGTCGATCTTTATCTACGGCCTTAAGGATGTCGAAGGGGTAACC
This sequence comes from Cherax destructor, assembly GCA_009830355.1. NCBI lineage: Eukaryota > Metazoa > Arthropoda > Malacostraca > Decapoda > Parastacidae > Cherax > Cherax destructor. Next base: position 9,663 of record WNWK01057647.1, read on the forward strand.
CATGACAGAAGAAAACCAGAGAAAGAAAGGATTAAAGGTATCATGCTAGCAACAGGGGGAGATACGTCCCAGGTGACAAATTTTCGGAGAATCGGGTGGTACACAAGGGAAAGAAATCGGCCCCTCAAAGTAATCTTCAATGCAGAATCAGCCCGTACCATGATCCTGCAAGAGAAAGCACGGCTGAGGGCGACTCAGGAGTACCAGGATGTATACCTAGATCGGGACAGAATGCAGGAAGAAAGGGAGGCCCTAAAGGAGAGGATAAGAAAGCGAAGAGAGGAGAGAGAGGAGACAGCGAGGTACAGAGGGCATCAGGCCCAAGCAGGACAAACACACCCACTGGAAGCACTCATGGAGGGCCTCAAATCACAGCAACCCAACGGCAACCAAATATTTTAACATCACACACACACACATCATTTCCCGTCCCCACCCAAGCAACCGAAAACCCACCATCACAACTACCCCACCCCATCAGCCCACACTCCAACCATACAACCCCCCCCACCCATGCAACAACCCCCTATGGGAACCCTGCCCACACACCCCAACCCACCAAGATCCCCCAGGGCCACAGTATTGGAAACGAGGTTGAAGGTTTGGTGCACAAATGTGGATGGAATCACGAATAAGTATGAAGATTGGAATGAAAGAATAGGTGAAATGTCCCCAGACATCATAGCATTCACAGAAACTAAACTAAATGAGGCAATAACAGACACAATCTTCCCACAGGGATATCAGATCCTGAGGAAAGATAGAAGGAGCAGGGGGGTGGGGGGTCGCACTGCTCGTAAGGAACCATTGGAGATTCGAGGAAATGGAAGGAATGGAGGTGTATAGAGAAAGGGTCTTTATAGTAGGTACCATCCAGTCTGGAGAGCACAAGATAGTCATTGCAGTGATGTATAACCCACCACAGAACTGCAGGAGGCCAGGAGATTAATATGACGAGAACAACAGAGCAATGGTGGACACCCTGGCGGAGGTGGCAAGAAAAGCGCACATGAGCAGAGC
>WNWK01057648.1:0-10682 GCA_009830355.1 Cherax destructor
CCCCAGAGATACACCCGTCGCCCGAAAGATACCCAAAGCCACCCCCGGGTGACCGGAGAGGATCGGGACATCCCCAGGCGACCCAGATTCCACGGCAAACTACACCACCGCCAAGGACCTCAACAGAATGGGATGGACTACGATACCCTTCCCCTACCTGGGAACTAGAATGCCGGGAGGAGAAGCTCCCAGGGTAAAACTGGGAAGGAAATAAGGGAGGGATGAGGAGGAGGAGGAGGAAAGGGAAAAGGGAGGATGGGGAGATGGGAAAAGGGGGGGGGATTGGGGGTAATTAGGTTCGGTCTGAGGAAGAAGCCCAAAAAGGTCCAATTCCTCAGACCGATAGCCTTTACCACGTCAAGGAGCCCCTTAAAAGAGGTGTATTTGTTCAAGCTCTGATTTTCTCCTGCCTTGAAGGGGGCCGTAAACACTGAGCAATATTCCAAATGGGGGAGCACTAGCGATTTAAAAAGTGTCAACATTGCCATTATTTTCCTTGTTTTGAAGGTTCTTAATACCCACCCTGTCATCCTCCTGGCTGTCGTGATCTTTGAAAGGTCAGCTAACATACATGTAATTATTCCCAAGTCTTTCACATGTTCCTTTCGTTCTGTTTGACGATTCTTTGAGTTTCTCGTATACAGTGTTCCTTTGGAGTTCATTCTTTCCATACCTAAGTAGCTGGAACTTATCACTATTGAACGTCATGTTCTCCACTGCCCAGTGGAAAACACTGCTTATATCTTCCTGTAATTTCAGTGTCTTCTGCTGTAGCGACTTTCATGCTTATTTTAGAGTCCTCTGCAAATGATACAAAACGGTTGTTTTTATCTATTTTGCTATGAGGATGAGAAACAGCAGAGGTCCCAGGACAGTGCCATGGGGAACTGAACTTCTTACCTCATTGATGCTAGATTTTGCTCATTTACTACTACTTTGTGTTGTGTGTTTTCAGGAACCCGAAAATCCATCTGCCTACCTTCCTCGTAATGCCTACGGCCCTCATTTTGTGTGCTATCACTCCATGATCACATTTGTGAAACTACCGCACTGTACGTCCAGGCATGCCAAAGGGTTGAAGCATGTGCTGATACGATTGTATCAGCCCCAGTTTAGGTTGACAGTTTAACAATGCTGATGTTTAAGGGTAAAAGGAAAGTTTAAGGTTTATAAATGCAAAGTAAAATCCATATAACATTCACGTGGGGAAGAGCTAAAAACCCGTAGGGGCTGTACAGTTCCAGGGGTAATGAAGGGCAATTAGGTTCAGTCTGGGAGGTCAAATCACATTCCATGGTTCAAGAGCCCCTATCATCAAGGAAGCTTTGGAGGAAAAATCCAGTGGCTTAATTCCCATGTGGGTTTGAAGTGAACCAGGAAAAACCCAAAGCAACCCATGGAAGAGATTTGTTACTTTAATAAGGCTAACATTACCCATTCCAAATGAGAGGTCAGTAAACAGAAAATTCCAAGATCAAATAAATTGAACCCCAGTATTTAAGATATGTCAAGGGGGGGAAAAATTCAATCATGCCAATAAAGTCTAAAATTAGACCCTAGAAAGAAAAATGATGACAATTAAAATGGCTATAAATAGGAGTCATTCAGGCAAAGATGAAACCCAAGGTCCACAGGTAGTCTAAAAATATGGCAAGGAGGGTCAGTTTTATTTTATAGAGCACTAGACCTTTATCTAAAATTATTTATACTACCAATTTAATACAGAAGTGATCAATCCACTCACTGTAGTATATAAATCAATCATAAGCTGAAGTCTCTTTCACATTCTGCATCTGTAATTGTCATTGGCCCACCCCTTAGGTATGAACCACTCAAACCTCACTGCCATATAGGTGATCCCGCATCGGGGGGCACAAAGGTGGTCTGCAATATAAGGTAGAAATTGCTTAAAAAAAAAAAAAAAAAAAGATGCTACTGAGGTAAATGTTCCTCCTTCATTAACCTGTGTATGCTGATTCCAAATCCAGTCATAACTGGCACAACACCTCTGGATTTTAGTCACATTAATTTTTTGGAGGCATTGTTTATTTCAAAGCCAAACACACTGCACAACTGACAATATAAAGCTACTTGATTGACATCAGGAATATTTAACATACAAAATTTTTTAAAAAATGATGCATTTTTCTCAGATATTGTTCATTAAGCATCAAGTGCACTGACAACTGATATATAAGCAAGCTGTTGAATTTTTGAAAGCTCATCGGCAATACTCAAAATGCTAAAAATGTATTTCCAGTATTTTCTATAACAAAATATCCTTAGGTGTTATGTTATTTCTGGTTTCAGATTCAAAATTAGCATTCACAACTTAGTATAAAACATACTATACTTTTATCTTGTTGTCCGAGGTTACCAAAATACACATTGGCTGTAGTAGCGTGATGGAGTTTGTACAGTATATTGTCTGGTGTGTGAACATAAGTGCAAACAAGAACTGCACTTTCATTGTAAGAGGCATAGGGATAAATGTCAACACACTGTAAAGACCAACAACACGGTAGGAAATGCCTACAAAAGAAACCTGGAGATAACATCTGAAGTTCTCCTTGATTTTAACAATATTCACTAGTATTACATTATAAAATCGACATAAATAAATGAAGTCCATTGCAATAACAAAATTTTGAAGAAAATTGCTTATGAAAAGAAAACTATAATTACATTATTATTATATACTTTGAAAAAAAAAGCTAATGATATTAAGGTAAACAGTTTTTATTGTTTATACTGCAACAAAACTGCAAAGTAAACAGTTCAATAAAATTTATTATTAAAATATTCATGGAAATACTAAACCAAAAGGGTTATATAGAAGATATAAGAAACTGTAATTACAGTATTTACTTGCATAGCTAATAATGACTGGTCATACAGCCACAAACAAATCTTGAGAAAGCTTGTTTCCTCTGGGTTGGAACCCCCCATCCTTTGAGTGACATGCAGAATCTTCTACAAAAGGGATTTCATATGTTGAAGACTTTAAAGAAAAAGGAGTACAAACAAGGTGACAATATGTACTACTGTACTGTGTAGGATTCCACTGTACTCATACAAATCAATTGTAGTGGAAAAAAAAAACAGACCAGCTCTGCCGCATGAGCACAGCCGAGAGAAAGAACCATTAATGGGAAAAGGGGTACCCCTACTTCTCCTTTTGGTAGCATTTCCAGTCAATTGGCCAGCCAGACTGTATATACCTCGTATTGTTAAGTGATAAGCAGTTTAATTCACATATTCATAAATTATTCTATCCACAGAGCACATAAAATCCTTGTGAATCATTCAACACTTTATAGCAAGAGGCACTGACATTAGAATGGAAGGTTGCAAAAGGGCAAAACACATTAGAATGGAAGGCAAGCAAAAGGGGAAAACAAGAAGTCATAACTTTGCAGTAAATGAGCTTCCATTAAGAACCTGAAACAAATATGCACTAAAAGGGTGAGACTTTAAGGAGGCAGAATGATGTTAAGGAATTTAAGAAGTCATAAATGAAGCAGACATGCTACCTGATAAAGGTAAGAATCTATCTAGATGCTGGACAGTTGGCACAACCTGACAATTTTCAGTGATACTGGGCACTCTATTCCTTTATATCTTTGAAGAGTTCCGAGAGTCTTTCTCCTCCCAGAGCCCTTGCCATGGCAATATTTCTAAAGAGTATCTAATATGCAGCCCACGAGATGATTTTTCCCCTAAACCACGCGATAAAAAAGGTTAGCTAGATGCTCAACTGCAGTTTAATTAAGATTAGGTATGACTTAAGTTGGCAACAGCAAGCAGGCTTTCATTCCCATGAATATGAAAGTCTATTTAAAAATTTTCAGTCTGACAGGATTGCTGTGTTTATCTCATTATCATGCAAGATAGCATGTAAATCTTACAAACTACTTCCTCTATTCAGCATATGTATCTTTACTTTCCTGTATCTTTAGCCCTTCTGTTGTGACTCCCAAAATTAAAAATACCATCAGGCCAAAAAATAGTGGTACCTCGTATACATCCGCTTTGGAATAAGTCCAACTTAACATAGTCTTCTTTGGACGCTAAAATTTTGCTTGGTATACAACCTTTTTTGGAATATACTCTGTGCTAGAACTTGTATGGGTCAAAATGAGTCACAACACCGAGCGCTACAAACAAAGCACAAACAAGCCATAATAGCATTGTCTGGAATGACCAGACAATGTCACATTTTTGAAACTTCCTGAGGAGAAGGCAGAAGCAAAGTTCTTTGGACAGATTTTTAGTAAATGGCAAACGTAGTGAGCTTCAACCAGGTCCAAATAGGAAAAAAAAAAAAACAGAAAAGAGAAGGGGGCTTTCCTTCCAAATAACATTACCCCTCCTCCTTCTCAGCACTATCTTAGTAAGCCCCCGACTCTTTTCAGCAAAGTAAAGTTTAAATTTGCATTTATTTCATCTAAATCTTTTGTATTTATGTATTTTAGTATTGCAGTGTTTAAATTACATATTTTAGTATTAAGCAGTGTTTAAATTATTTTATACAACCCTAACAATGTATAATATGCCAATAACAATAGGATTTTTTTCATGGGAACGGATTAATCGTTTTCCCTATATTTTTTATGGGAAAAATTTTGTTTAGTATACGCCCAAGGTCCTGGAACGGAGGATGTATACAGAGGTACCACCGTACAGCATTAAAAAGGCTATTCTGGATTTCCACAACATTCACATAAGAGGCACCCAAGGAATTTCCCCTTTTGCAAACTGGGACAGTAAAACCATAAAGAAGAGCACTTTGAATAGGAAATGACAAGGTGCCTCTACGTTATCAAGCTAATTTTGGAAAAATTAAACCATGTGAGGCAACCTAATTGGAAGTGCAATCAATAGCACACTGTAATGAAGCAGCCATGAGCCACCTCCCACACCTGCATAAGCAATGGTTAAATCATTAATATACTGTACAAGATAGAACAAATCCCATGGAGAACAGAGGCAAGTCTGTTGATGGCTATTAGGAACAAGGTAAGAAAGTACACATACTTGCAGTACATTTTCAGCTTGAACAAAGTCTGGGGAAAAAAGAAAAACTGACCCAAACACATTAAATAAAAAAATCAAAAAGGGGCTGAGAAAATGTGGTAGCAAACTTTAAAACCAAAAGAATGCTTTCTCTAGGATGAAAAGATGCCCCTAACAAACTGACATTTAGCAAGTACATTGTAAATGTATGTATAAAGAGTAGAGGTTCAATGGTGGAATAAATTTTGAAGCAATCAAATGTTTCCATTTTGTTGTTGAAAATGTCAACCAAACATGCATTGAATTTTCTTTAAAGTTTAATAAATTTTTCATCACAGTTTTCCCTGCCAAGTTGATGGAAAAAAATTTTTCTTTAATTATTTACCTGTGTCTCATTTTATCCCAAAATAAAATTACTATTATTATATTCACAAAAGTAATAAACCGCTGTTGGTAGAATTACTTGCAATAACTACGGTACAGTGGACCCCTGAGTAACGAACAAAATTCATTCCAGAAGCCTGCTCAAGTGCCATTACCGAACAATTTACTCCTTAAGAAATAATGTCAAGTAGGTTAGTCCATTTCAGACCCCAAAATACACTTACAAAAGCACTTACAATATTATACTTACATAATTGTACGATTCGGGGGTTCGTAACTCGGGGTCCACTGTATATTTCTATATTGAATTATTATTTATTGATAATTAAATTCACATTGTAATAAGGAGAGACAAACACTATATCATGTTCATTACAGTCTGCGAGTGTTTGCAGTGAAACTTTATTGCAGAATACATTGGTCTTTTCAACTGCCTTGAAACATTGACACATTGTATGTTGGGGAAAAAGACTTCATTTCAGCAATGAATTACTAAGAGAAATGCCTTCAGAATACAGTGAATCATCTACAGGTATGGCAATGAACAAGTACAAGTAGTTGACTGTGTTGTCCCAGATTGAACGAGAAACCAGATTAAAAAATAAAAAAAGAAATTAAATAATCCTTCCATATCTACATCTTTCAGAAACATATACCCTCATGTTTTGGAGTGTTCTCTCCACTGGAATAATTATAGTCATATCACATATAAACCTTGATGGAAGACGACACTCATACCTCCACAATATTGACTGTACTTACATAACCAAAAACTTAGCAACTTACCAGAATGAATTAATGAAGAAAGCTAACACTTCTGAATATTCATTCACAGCACTGTATTCTGTGGCTATCTCTGATGCTGTTAACAAAGGAGCAAATGTTTTGAGTTACTGAGGTTATCTGCTAACAGCATGAGTGAGGTCTATGATACATGGCAGAGCTGCCTGGCGATGGCAGCTGTTACTTCTATTTAACATGATACAATCACCTGGTAACAGATTGATGAAATGTTATGAGATTAAGTCAACAGCAAGGGTGAGATAGTACTGCTTACAGTTCATAAAATTCTGTAAACAGCTGGGAGTGATTGTTTAGACAGATGAACAGACGTTCCCCCAGAGCACTGAAATAAAGGGGAAAAAACAAGGCCTTTGTACGTGATCAGAACAGAAGGCAGCTCAAAGCTGCGATAATGAGCCTGTATAATGCTTGAATGCTGTCTTTAATAAAATAAATTTAATAACAGTCCCCAAAAAAATTTAACATACATCATACAAGTTTTGCATTTAAAATCAGAGTATCAACTAGAGATTCAGTTGATTATACATGACAATGTTCCCTTAAGAAAAATTAGCATTCTCATCCAAACACAAGCAAAAATATAACTCAAGATTTGTACAGGCTCATATAGGCAGCTAACATAGGAGGAAATTAAGCAGCCCCCATAAAGAAATATACAGATGAAAAGCAATAAGATGGTGCTTCAACAAGTCACCAACCAATTAACAAAAAATAAAAAGGGTGGGTTCTACAACACAGTTAAATGAAGCTCATTAAGAGCCCCATTACCATTAACCCCCAAAGACATCAAGACTGAAAAGGATTGCAGGCTAACTCATGGCAGTGTGTCAAAGACACCACATTACACACAATCCACTGGGCACACTGTCCTATTAGCTGTCATATGCTGTGAAGCACATCTGATGCATATATAATTATGCATACATAAATAAATTTGTGTGGCTTATTTTTAGTTAACCTTCCAAAGGTAGTCTGTGAGCTGTTTCAGGTCACCGAGAGCATGGTTGAGAGCTACCAATTAATGGACAGCTTAGTTCAAATAATCTTTGGTTTATGCACAAAGAAGAGATCTGATGAAAATATTTTCATGTATAAGTCTCTAAATATTTTTATATAGGGGAAAAGCTCCCAAAGCAGCAGAACAGTTTTTTGGGGTGAATATTTAGAGCACTAGTATCTGGAAAATTTTTCATATCTGGAGCAACGACCCAGCAAAACACGCACGTAACTCGGCACTTGAATTACACTTTTCACTAGATCTTTCCTGGTAGTTAAATATTTTCTGAAACATTTCACTGCACTGTACACATTAAATTTTGATTCTCAACAGATGACATAACCATTACAAAGATACTAGATACTCACTGTTACACAAAACTACTTAGTTCTCTTGGGAATACACAGAGCATGTAACTGCAGAAATTCAACTCTGCACAACAAAGTAACACAGCCTAAAAACATGTCAACAGTGGGCCCAGTTCACACCTATCTGGGACAAAGTGCATACAGCAAATGCAGGCAGTAGAGAAGCTAGCTGAAAAGTCTGGCAGCGAACATTATGTGAAAAGATTATTTGCTCAAAATCTTTAGGAGGAAGATTTGAGGCTTATTTATACTTGGTGATCTGAGTTCGAATAAAATTACCTTTAATAAGACACCACTATATCAGGCTAGAAATTACCACTGGTTATACTCAGTAATACATGTAGTAGTTAGATGTAACCACATTGCACAGACAACTATAATGACCATATGACTTTAATGTTATCACACTGTAGTGCTGCTACCAAACCTCGTCTCTGTCCACTTCACAACTGCAGGTTAGCCTTGGGAGAAAGATGTTGGAATGGTGTTGCCACAAACAGTTTTAATGATCATTAATAAGGAAAAACAACAAATCTCAAGAATTTTAACAAATTTTCTTTATAAATCTTCAAAACAAGTACTCTGTACAAAAACATTAAGATACACAATTAGTAATTTTTTTAACAATTAATGGCAACATCAATAGTACCCATCTAGGCTTTGTACACTGAGGCACCACTGCTACAGTCTGAGAGAATTCCAATAGGAATGCCCTGGTCTACCACCTAATTGACCAGCTTCTGATGGGGGCATTTATAATACGTAAGCAGCCTCCACAAGATGCCATAGTCCTCCCGTTAGTCCTTCTATTCGTCCTTAACTTTAGACCACTGGGGAGTTGCACCTTAAGTAGGTCTTTACTACTATAGTTCATGAGACTAGAAGATTTAAAGACACTTTATGGAGGTAAATACCTCAAGCACAGCGTGTTAAGTATCACAATATGCAGGAAAACACGGTGCATTTGCATCTTTAAATGTTTGTATGAGCAGCAGAAGCCAACGATATATTTCACCATATATATTTTTTACATCCCAAGTTAAGTGTTTCTGGACCGGACAACATAATAACTGGATACACTCGACAAAACCTGCTCCAAAGTAGTAGTCTTCTTTGAAGAGGAATAACAAGATCACAACACGAATCACTGTATTGATAGGTTATTTTTCACAATTCGGTCTCTTAAGTTTGGAAAACACTGTTTTAAATTAGTGTTAATAAGAGCATATTCATAAGTATTAATACCACTCCAGTATATTTTATAAATAACTTTGTTTAAAGACACCTGAGGTGGTGAAATGCTTATACACTCTTACTCTTACATAAATCAGTCATTTCTTGCATGATACTCTGTATAACAATTTATTAGGCAGAGATCATCTTTGGGATATATTGTATAAATATTACAAATTCCTCCTAGTCACTGTGGCCTGAGATATTTAGACTCATGTCTGCCATTTATGAAGTCTTCTATACAGTATTATTTTTATTATTAATTTGCAGACTTTTTCAAGTCAATATTTCACATAATTTACATGTTATGTACAGTATATCCACAAACTTTTTAAAAGTGTTCTTTCCACGCTGTTACAAGACGATGCAACATGCAAAATTTATTAGCTAGCCAGTCACTGAAAACAATCACCATCTGGAGTTTGCATATTTTGCAAGTATCTTGTAAAGGCATTCAGTATCTGGGAAATAATTCCCCTTATTTTTTTTCCCTCCCCCTAAGGCACACAAAGCTGCACACCCAAATTATGCTTCTTCTGTGCTCCCAGCAGCTCCCCAGTACTGGATGTTCTTAGGGTCCTCTTCCATTAACCGTAACGTCACTACCCATTCTGCAATGAATAAGAAAAATTAGAATATTTATTGTAAAGTGGGAGGCAGAAATACCAGCCAGCAGTGTTTGTAAAAACTCAGCCTCCAACAAACTTTAGCCAAATCTATATTCAATGTACATACTAGTATTTACGTGACGAGATGTGTCCAACATACCAATGTGCACGATGTTTCATGCCAACATTTTGACCTCAGCTAAACTGTTTGGGTATCTTACATCCAGGCCCAACTGTGGGTTCCATCACCAGCTTTCCATCACCAAACAGGGTGTGGAACTGGCAGAAAGATGCCCATTTGTTCCAACTTCAATTTCATAATACTGATGGTGGAATTCAGCCAAAAGGCCACACACTATGCAGATTTATCCTAGGATAACTCAATATGGTCAATTTTTTTTTTTTTCCCGGGTTTTTAAGAGTATCACATCAATGTCTTAAGATTTCCTCGTAAATATATGTTTTACAGTGGTCTTGAAGGCACAAAAGGGGTTATGGGCACACACAAATTACACTGTGTACAGTGGACACCCAGTTTCGTAAAAACTTCCCTCCTGAAGTCTGCTCAAGCGCCATTACCCAGCAATTTACTCCCTTAAGGAAAAATGTCACGTAGGTTAGTCTATTTCAGACCCCCAAAAATACACTTCCACAAGCACTTACAATATTATACTTACATAATTGTATGATTTCCGGGGTTTCGAACTCGGGGGTCCACTGTATATATAACACCCAGGATATTCCCTTGAACCTAAATACAACAATATTTAACCCATGGGGCCAAGAAAAGTCACACAATGTGACTTGTTTCCATGTTTTAGTATTACACCTTGAAACAATTGTATCATAAGCATTCCTTGTACATAATATTGAAGACAAGCAGTAAAAAATGGAAAAAAATAATTACTTGCTCCAATTTTTACTGTAGAGGCAGCGCTTATACAGCTGTAAAGTGAAACATAGCCTTTTTTACTTTCAAATGCATATAAAAGCCTGATAACATGTTTACACTATATTAAGAGAGAAATAGAGCTAATCCCAAAAATGCATATACAGTTTGGGCCCCGGTTTCGGTCACCTCGGAAATCGAACAATTATGTAAGTTTAATATTGTAAGTGCTTTTGTATGTGTTTTTGGGGTCTGAAAGGACTAATGTAATTTTCATTTTCCTTTCGGGAACAAATTTGTTTGGTAATGGCACTTGAACACCCTTTGGGTGAAATTTGGCCCAACTGGGGGGCCTGTCATTGGACCCCGGTTTCGTAAACTCC
>WNWK01057649.1:0-10682 GCA_009830355.1 Cherax destructor
TTCATATACTCCAGGCACACACAGGCAGACAGATAGACAGTGAAAACAAAGCGAGGGTTCCCTGCGCACATTCATTCATTAATGTCATTTGGCTGTCAGTGTTATCTGACACTTGTCATAACACCATTCGTCAAGGAGTTTCATATTATACTCCAGGCACACATAGGCAGGCAAACATAAAGACAGATAAGCTGAGCTAGACAGATAGATAGAGACACAGATATATAGACAGATAAATAGACAGATAGACAGATAGATAGATAGACAGATAGACAGACAGATAGATAGACAGATACAGACAGTGAAAACAAAGCAAGGGTTCCTTGCACACATTCATTTATCAATGTCACTGCCTTATCAGTAGTTATCTGACAATTGTCATAACACCATTCTTCAAGGAGTTTCATATATACTCCAGGATGTCTAAAACATTGCTGGGACCTATAAATACTTCGTATATATTTATAGACTATAGTAAATGACCAAGGCAGGTTAAATTGTTCACCTGTTGGTGTCATTGTGATTATTTGAGTACTATTTCAGTATCTAATATTAGTGTTAGAACAAAGATTGGCTATGAAATCACAAGAACTATTATAAATTGTAATTATCAGAACATAAAAATTGTATAAATTAAAATAAAAACTAGAAAAACAAGTATATCGGCAGTACATTTGCAAGCGGCAGGACTTGATGTTGCCGTCAGGTGAGCATCCAGCACCAAATTGCCAGGCTTATATCTCGGTAAGTACTGGCCCTAAAATTTTTTTTTTTAGCCTATCCTGTTTATAAAAATACACTCTTCGTTTAAAAAAAATGATTTTTTTTTTTCAAAATATTCGGAGCAGTATGCAAGTGAACGTAGATCTACGTGTGGACAGTTTAAGGGTTAAGGGGGGCTAGGATATTGGTCCATATATGGTCGATTATGGTTGCACTCTTCTCAGTAAGCCTGGTTGGTTTGGTTATTGTTGGTATGAGAAGTGTGTTGTTCATATTGTTGATGAAATCGGTTACTGGCTGGTCATCTGGTTGGCCAAGGTTGATGTTGAAGTCTCCAGCTAAGATAAGGTGGTGTTTGTTCATTTGGTTGTTTGTTATTAGCATTTTTAGTTGATCACTAAAATTTGGGATGTTTGTATGAGGCATCCGGTAAATGGCCCCAATTGTTATGGGAGTCTTAAGGTTTTGTGCAGTAAAATTAGCAAAAATATATTCTCCATATTTATCATTATAGCAAGTGGTGTCACAACAGGATATTTCATTAGAGTAATAGATTGCAATACCACCCCCAACTTGATGTGGTCTGCAGTTGTGTATTGCTGTGTATCCTGGTAGCGAGTAGGTATTAGTAAGGACAATACATGTGAAGGTTGTCTTTAGGGAATCAAGGAGGGCAAGGAGGTCATCATAGTGTTTGCTTAAGGATCGGGGGTTGACTGTACAGTGGAACCCCGACTTTTGAACATAATCTGTTCGAGGAGCTAGTTCTCATCTCAAAACGTTCGAAAGTTGAATAAAATATTTCCCATAAGAAATAATGGAAATACAATTACAGTGGACCCCCGGAAATCGCACATTCTTCATTCCAGAATGCTGTTCAAGTGCTGTTACCAAACGAATTTATTCCCATAAGGAATGATATAAATTAGATTAGTCCGTTTCAGACCCCCAAAAATACACCTATAAAAGTGAACAAGGTGGCTTTAGGAAAGGTAGGGGGTGTGTAGACCAAGTGTTTACAGTGAAACATATAAGTGAACTACAATAATAAACTTACATAAAAGGGCGAGTTGGGAGTGTTCAATTTCCGAGGGTCCACTGTAATTCGTTCCTGCTGTCAGGAGGCATGACAAAATAGTACTTCACTATGATGCTATTATCAACTCAACAGCTTATTTATCTATCACAATTCATCTAATATGACATAATAAACAATATAAATAACATAAAAACCTGATATACACTCTAGAATGAATAAAATATGTATGTCATTACGAATGTGGTGGCAGGGGAGGACGGTGGTGGCGGGCATTCTTGGTCCAGTTATGAAAACATCTTCCCATTCTTTCCTCCTTCAGACGTGTTAGTATAAGAGAAAACGGAGTTTGTAATGCTAACTGCATTAGATCACTTCTTTCATAACAAAACCATAATGTTCAAATGAACAGGTGTACGTACACCATTTACATACCTTGCAGAAGATAGGCAGAGCGGCTTATGCTGTCAGGAGTTTATTTTGTTTCGTCCTTTTTCTATCGCTTAATCACTACACTCTTAATAAACGGGTCCCTTGTCACAAAACTCACAGAGGGAAAATTCTTAGGAATCCATTTTGACAGTGGCCTCAAATTTCAGACACATATACAACAAATTTCCAAGAAAGTCTCCAAGACCGTAGGAATACTATCCAAGATACGGTACTATGTTCCACAACCAGCTCTCCTTACCCTGTATCACTCACTCATTTACCCCTACCTCACCTATGGAATCTGCGCATGGGGCTCAACAACAATAACTCATCTCAGACCATTAATAACACAACAAAAGGCTGCAGTCAGAATGATAACAAATTCCCACTCCAGACAACATACTCCACCAATATTCAAAAATCTAAACTTACTCACCATACAAGACATCCATACTTTTTACTGTGCCTATTACATACATATAACACTAAACTCAAATATTAACCCACCACTCAAACTTCTCCTTACCAACCTTAACAGGACACATGAACATAACACAAGGCACACATCACACATCTTTGATGTTCCCCGGGTCCATCTAACACTGCAAAAACTCAATTCACATCAAAGGCCCAAAAATTTGGAATTCATTACCTGTGATTACCAAAGAAACCCTGTCTGTACCTCAATTCAAAACTGCTGAAAAACCACCTACTCACCCAACACTAAATACAGAGGACCCCCGGTGTTCGTCCTGCTCCAAACTCGCCCTTTTATGCAAGTGTATTTTTTTTAAATGCTTTTGTAAGTGTATTTTTGGGGGTCTAAAATGACTAGTCTACTTTACATTATTCCTTATGGAAATAAATTTGTTTGATAATGGCACTTGAACAGCATTCTGGAACGAAAAAATCCCGAAAACCGGGGGTCCACTGTACACAATATTTAACATTACCTACAAAGTTAATTAATCACTTAAATGTATAAACCTGTTATAAATAATGCATACTTAGCTAACTTTGTTTCTATATCATTAACAAATAAAATAATCCATTCTCTTGTACTCTTTGTAACTCATCTAATGACCATATAAACTGTTATTGCAATACAATTATATAATTGTTTTGATTTGTTTTATCTGATTTAATAAATTGCATTACTACAAATAATAAATTATTATGTTCAACTTATGTTCAAATTTCACTACTTAAATACACAATTATACTTATATTGTAAATTGTCTTCTATAATTTTTACCATTTAGTCTATTGTTAATTAATTTTAAGAATGCTCACAATGCTCTGCATATTAGGGGCTTTTGGCATGTACACCCCATTTATATCCAGAACTATGTACATCTTTGTATCATGTCACAATAAAAATTATTATTATTATTATTATTATTATTAATGCTACACTTTGTCACTGAACTTAACTGCTTTAACCCTTTCGGGGTTTTGGTCGTACTAGTACGGCTTATGCCCTGGGGTTATTGACGTACTAGTACGCCTAAATTCTAGCGCCCTCAAATCAAGCAGAAACAGGCTGTTAGGCCTAGATGGGATAGAATGGGTCTGTGAGGTCAGTGTGCGCAGTATAAAAAAATTCCTGCACCACACAGTGCATAATGAGGAAAAAAAACTCTGACCGTGTTTTTGGTTTAACCCTTTGGGGGTCGACAGACGTTCTCGGAAACGTGTTCATAGGGTCGAAAAATATTCGGGAAATTTTTTTTTATTTTATCTTATGAAATGATAGAGTTTTGTTTTCTAAATCTAAATGGCTGAACAAAACATTTTTGCGATCAAGACTTACGGAAATATGGAGGCTTCAAGTTGACCAAAATTGAACCGCTGACAGCAACATCCGTGACTTCCGGTTGGCCGGTAATAGTTTTTTTTTTCTACTTTTTTCTTTTATTTTTTAATATTTTATTTTTTCAAGTAACTTTTATGTCCTGTAAGACCAATATAAACCATATTTTGTATATATACACTCCTTGTATACTACACAATAACTGCTGGCTGATTGGCTGACCAGCTGGCTGGCTGGCTGGCTGACCAGCTGGCTGGCTGGCTGGCTGACCAGCTGGCTTGCTGATCAGCTGGCTGGCTGGCTGGCTAGCTGACCAGCTGGCTGGCTGGCTATCTGGCTGGCTGGCTGAACAGCTGGCTGGATGGATGGCCAGTCGACTGGCTGGCTTGCTGGCTGACCAGCTAGCCGGCTGGCTTGCTGACCAGTTGGCTGGCTGGCTGGCTAGCTGACCAGCTGGCTGGCTTGCTGAGCAGTTGGCTGGCTGGCTGGCTGGCTGGCAGGCTGGCTGACCAGCTGGCTGGCTGACTGGCTGGCTAGCTGACCAGCTGACTGACTGGCTACCTGACCAGCTGGCTGGCTGGCTGGATGGCTGGTTGCATGGATGGTCAGCCGGCTGGCTGGCTGGCTGTGTCTCTATCTCAGAGGAACACATAAATACAATTATACATAGTGTAAATTACCTAGGATACACGTGAGAATATTATAATAATAATAATAATAATAATAATTATAATAATAATTATTATTATTATTATTATTATTATTATAATTATTATTATTGAAGGAAGGTGTAAGTGTCAGTCTTATCACTAATCTAATTACAAAAGTGACATTTGAAGAGGGGTGAAAGTCCTCTTATCTTATTTATTATCGCTAAACTAATTACTGTTGACATTTGATGCCTTCGCCTGCCTGCCTCAACCCCTGCCTCCCTCCCTCCCTGCCACTATCCCTGCCTCCCTCCCACCCTCCCTGCCTGCCTCCCTGCCAGCCAGCCAGGGGCTAGCCTGTCTTATCAAGAGTGATGACATTTGACAAATGAGGATACACAGCCTTCCCTTTATTTGTTTTCACTGTTTTATCTGCCTGTCTGTCTGTCTCAGAGACAGTCACTATTGAACCAACACTGCCACATCTGAGTCCTGATATATTATTTGCCAGTCTGGATTTTTTGGGCTATCCTAGGTAATTTACACTATGTATTTATGTGTACCTTTGTGACAGAGCCAGCTAGCTAGCCAGCCAGCTGGTCAGCCAGCCTGCCTGCCTGCCAGCCAGCCAGCCTTCCCACCCACTGTCTTCCCCACCCCCACTGTCTTCCCCACCTCCACTGTCTTCCCCACCCCCACTGTCTTCCCCACCCCCACTGTCTTCCCCACCCACCCCACTGTCTTCCCCACCCCCACTGTATTCCCCACCTTCCCACTCCCCACTGCCTTCCCCACTCCCCCACTGTCTTCCCCACTGTATTCCCCACCCACCCCACTGTCTTCCCCACTCGCCCCACTGCCTTCCCTACCACTCACACTGCAGAAGTGAGGTATTCCTTACTGCATGGCTTGGTGACAAAGGTGTACTGAATTACCACTCCCACAATGCAATGCGGGTGCATAGATTTTTTTCCTACTGCGCACACTTACCACATAGACCCATTCTATCATATGCAGGCTTACCAGCTTTCTCCCCCTCGATTTGATGCCACTAGAATTTACGCGTACTATTACGGCACCAACCCCTGCTTGCAAAACGTACTAGTATGGCACCGACCCCGAAAGGGTAAAAACAGCGACTTTGCAGTCTATTTTCGTATGGTATTTATGCTTGTATTCTCGTTTTCTTAGTCTCATTTTATAGAATAGATGATATATTACAGAAATACAGATAATTTTGACTGGTTTCACGATGACAAGTACAGTGGACTCCCGGGTAACGAAATCCGTTCCAGCAGCTATTTCTCCACCCGAACCTTTCGTAATCCGAACCCTTATTTCCCATAAGAAATAATGTAAATACAATTAATCCGTTCCACAAAAAAATATTCACACAAAATACTATAATATAAACAACATTTACTGTACTTACCTTTATTGAAGAGACTTGCAGGCATCTGGAAGATAGGGTGGATGACAGGGGCAGGTGTTAGTTTTTGGAAGGGGACTCCCCCTCCAAAAGGACTTCAGGTAACAAGTCCCTCTCTGGGGTTACTTCCTTTCTTGGTCTTTTAATGCCACTACGACCAGCTTGAGAGTCACTAGAACTCTTCTTGGAAAAATAACTGTCCAGAGTCCTCTGTTTCTGGCGACTCTTTAATACTTTCCTGAAGTGCAACATGGATCTGTCACTGAAGTGCTTGCACAGAAGGCTCATTTCAGCTTGCTCAGGGTGGTGTCTTTCAACAAATGTCTGCAACCTACTCCACATAGAACACATTTCCTTAATCTCTGAAGAAGGCACCTCCTCCTCTCTCTCTCTCCCTCCTCCTGTGAAGCAATAACCTCAGCTGTGGTCTGTTGCTATTCCAGATGAAGCTCTTGCAGCTCTTCAGTTGTTAGCTCTATCCTGTGCTCCTCCACCAACTCTTCCACATCCTCACCACTCACCTCCAACCCCAGGCTGTTCCCCAATGCCACAATATCTTCCACAACAGGCACAGGGTCATCAGGGTCAGCCTCAAATTCTTCAAAATCCCTCTTTTCAACACAATCCAGCCACAGTGGTCTCCAAGCAGAGTTCAAAGTCCTGGAAGTCACTTCCTCCCAAGCCTTACCTATAAGGCCTAGGCAATGCACGAAATTGAAGTGATCTTTCCAGAACTCTCTTAGGGTCAATGCAGAGTCATTGGTCATATTAAAGCACCTCTGAAAAACTGCTTTGGTGTACAGTTTCTTGAAGTTTGCAATGACCTGCTGGTCCATGGGCTGGATGAGAGGAGTGGTGTTAGGAGGCAAGAACTTCACTCTGATGAAATTGAAGTTGTCAGGCAACAACTCTTCCAAGTTGTGAGGATGAGGAGGAGCATTGTCCAGTACCAGGAGGCACTTGAGTCCCAATTTCTTTTCCAGGAGGTATTTCTTCACACTAGGGCCAAACACTCCAGTCAACCATTCCTTGAAAATCTCCGTAGTGACCCATGACCCATGTGTGTGCCTTCCAATGCACACACAATTTATTCTTGTCAACACTGTGTTTCTTGAAGGCTCTGGGATTTTCTGAGTGATACACCACTAAATGGCTTCACTTTAAAATCACAACTGGCATTGGCACACATCATAAGAGTTAGCCTGTCTTTCATAGGCTTGTGCCCTGGCTGTGCCTTTTCCTCCTGAGTAATGAAGGTCCTGTTGGGCATTTTCTTCCAAAACAGGCCTGTTTCATCACAATTAAACACTTGTTGGGGTTCAAATTTTTCAGTGTCTACGAACCCCTTGAATTCCTGCACAAATTTTTCAGCTGCACGTTTGTCTGAGCTAGCTGCCTCACCATGACTCACAACACTGTGTATACCACTACATTTCTTAAACCTGTCAAACCAGCCTTTGCTGGCTTTAAAATCACTCGCCTCACCACTGGTTGCAGGCATTGTCTTGACAAGATCTGCGTGCAACTGCCTATCCTTTTCACAAATTATCGCCGTGGAAATACTATCACCCGCTATCTGTTTTTCATTGATCCACACCATCAGTAACTTCTCAACCTCATCCACTGCTTTCGATCTTTTTTTCGTTAACATATCAACCCCTTTTGAAACATTAGCTTCCTTTATCTCATTTCTCTTTGCCAGGAGAGTGCCGATAGTAGATGCACTTTTCTTGTACATCCTGACAAGATCACTCAGACGTACGCCACTCTCATATTTTTCAACAATCTCCTTCTTCAGTTCGATGGTGTTCCTCACTCTCTTTACCACAGGGGTGCCACTAGGAAGCTTCTTTGGACCCATGGTGACTTATTTCGCAGTGACAATCAATAAACCAACAAAAAAGACACTAAATGTATTGTGAATGTTTGAAAGAGCGTGCTAGGTAATGTTCTATCAATGGTAAACAATGTTTCACTGGCATCCTGCGCAGGCGAAGGCCAGGCGCATTGCAGGCGGACAGGTCTAATACATTTCGCTATCCGAGCTTTTTTCGCTATCTGATAGCGGAAAAAGCTTTCGTTATGCGATTTTTTCGTTATCTAAACCTCTCGTTACGTGGAGATCCACTGTACCTTGAAGCTGAGTGCAAAGTAGCGAAAATGTTCGATTTTGGCCTATGTTCAAGAGTAAACAAATCACACCATGCGTCCAATACACATCAACTGGAGAGTCTAATATTCTTGCACAAGTGCGCTGATATTATTTATACCATTTTTACACTGATGCAGTTGTATACATAACAGTAAATCTATTTTTTGTGAGAATAAAAATTCAAAATGGAAAGCAAAAGTAATGTAAGAGGGGCCTGGAGACATGACTAATGAACAGAGAAGATGTTATTTTAGTGCCAGGAATGTTTGCCTTATTTATTCTGGATCCTATTTTGAAATTGGCATCGTTTGAAATTTGTGTGAAATTGGCCAAATTGCCATTTTCTGACCAGTATTTTGGGTAGTTGAAATTGGTAAATAGGCTGTTTCTTGTACTCAATCGATAGAAGAAATGGAGTTCTAGCGAAATAGCTATTATTTTAGTGGACTGGAACATTGGAATTGGCCAAAAATAGGGCTCAAAGTGGGCGAAATCGCTGATGCGTAAACATCTTCGAGACTGATAACTTTGCGAGAGCATAATTCCGTAAGTTTTCATTCAAATTTCATAATTTTGGTGTCGTTATGATCGGAAAATGATTCTCTATCATTTCATAAGAAAAAATATTATTTGTTTTCCAAAAAAATTTCGACCCTGAGAACGAGTTTCCGAGAAGGCCTGTCGACCCTCAAAGGGTTAATAATAATAATAACACAATAATAATCACTCTGAGGCATATAAAACGTTAATATAGACATTTTGCTCATTCCATTTATGATAATTTTTCAAAATTATACAATAAACACGCTACGTAACATATAAATTAACATAAATATGAGATGTTTTACCAGTCGGCTTGATGGAGTGAACAGAATGCATTCGTGTCCAGGCTGGTAACAGCAACAACAACAACTGGTATGTTTACAAAACTCCCGAACCTTCTACACTCTCATTCTCTCTCGTTTATTCATTTAATCTTGTTTACTCACCTCTCACTCTACATTAAGACTGCCTCTACCCCTGCCTGCCTCTACCCCAGCCTGCCTCTACCACCACTGCCTCTCACCACCACTGCCTCTTACCAACACTGCCTCTCACCACCACTGTCTCTACCACCACTGCCTCTCGCCACTGCCTCTCACCACCATTGCCTCTCACCACCACTGCCTCTCACCACCACTGCCTCTCACCACCACTGCCTCTAACACTGCCTCAACCAATGAACAAGCTCCAAACATAATTAATTAATTGTGAAATGTTTGGAAGAGCAAGCAGGGTAATGTTCACTGGAGGATAAACAAAGCTAGACTGACTCACGACGCCTGCGCCTGGGCGGACAGGTCTGGTATGCACTTGTTCAAAACACAGGACAGGGTATATGTAAAACCTCTAGTAGTGTTATTACCACCTTCAGGCTAAGATACTTTTTTCCTAGCCGTATCCTGCTGGACGCGGCTAGCTTTTGTGAGACTTTGTCTGGAGGTGGGGGTGTTATGGGGCTATGGAACCCAGCATGTATTGTTGTAATTAAGTAACATGAATACCTAACTATATTGAATTAATCAGAATTACTGCTAAGATGTTTTGAGGTTAAGCCACCCTTAAGACTTAAAGAAGCTGAATTAACCTGATTTTCTCAATATAATAGGTTATAAATACACACATTTAAATAAGTAGTTATAAAGTTGCATGTCTCATTGTAATTAAATAAAATATATTGGGAGTACATGTGTAGAGAGTGCAAAGCGACAGTCTTTTGCTTGTCATTGTTTTGTTTTGAAGTGGGAGGAGCTAAGAGAGACTCCTCCCTCCTTCCTCACTTCTTCAAAGATGGCTGATGCAAGTTAAGCTGGTGGTAGAGGCTGGGCTTTTGTTGATATGTTCTGGGCAGAGATGGTGTGCCAGAGGTAAGGGTTATAGGTTACAGTGAAGGTGCCACCATCCCCTGTTATTCCTGTGTATCAAGACACTGGAGGGTTAAAGAAATGTTAAGAAAAAGAGAGTTAAATGTGGCAGGTGAACCATGTGGTTTTGGAGAGGCTAATTATATGTTTAGGATTGTAAGACCTGTACATATTATATCTCTTAATATAGAACTATTTTTATAATGTTGGTTTAAATAACCTTTTGAGAGGAATGGTGAGAGGACCAATAAGTTTTCAGATACAGCAGTTATAATAATAATAATAATAATAATTTTTATTTGGACATGATACAAAGAATTACATTTGGTTATTGAGATTACATGAGGTGTACATGCCAAAAGCCCCTAGTATGCAGGGCATTTTGGGCAGACTTAAAATTAACTTAAAACTAAATTGTAAGAATTTTTGTAGATAGTATACAATGAGTAAAGGTGAGTATTTAAGCTATGAAATTTGAACATAGTTTTGTACTTTTGTCTTCATTATAAAATTAATTAAATCAGATTAAACAAATTAAAGCAA
>WNWK01057650.1:0-10682 GCA_009830355.1 Cherax destructor
ATAAAAATAAAAAAATTTTATATTTTTATACACACATATATATTATATATATACACACATATTTTTAATAAACACATATATATTATATATATACACAAATATATTATAAAACACTATATATTTTTATATATAAAATATATATATATTATATATACAATATAAAAATTTTATATAATATATATATATATTATATATAAAATATATATATATTATATAAAAAATATATATAATTTTATATAAAAAATATATATATATATTATATATACACACATATATATATATTATAAAAAATATATATATATATTATATATACACATATATATTTTTATATAACACATATATATTTTTTATATATACACACATATATTTTTTATATAAAACACAATATATATATTATATATACACAATATATTTTTTATATATAACACTATATATATTATATATACACACATATATATATATTATATATACACACATATATATATTATTATAAACATATATATATTATATATAAAAAATAAAAAATTTTTAAAAACACACATATATATATTATATAAAACACACACAATAAATTATATAACACACATATATATTATATATACACAAAAAATTATATTATATAACACACACAATATTTTATATATACACACACATATATTATATATACACACACAATATTTTTTTATATACACACAATATTTATATATACACAAAATATTATTATATATAAAAAATATATTTTATATACACACATATATTATATATACACAAAAAATATTTTTTATATATACACACATATAAAATTATATATACACACACAATATTTATATACACACACATATATATTATATATACACAAATATATTTATATAACACACATAAAATTATATAACACATATATATTATATATACACAAAAAAATTTTTATAAAAAAAAATATATATTATATATACAAAAAATATATATTATATAAAAAAATATATTTTATATATACACACATATTTTTTATATATACACACATATATTTTATAAAACACACATAAAATTATATATAAAAAAATTTATATTTATATATACAAAAAATATTAAAAAACACATATATTATATATACAAAAATATTATATATACACACACATATATTATATATATATATATATATATATATATATATATATATATATATATATTTTTAAAAAAAACAAATTTAAAACCCCCCAGGGCAGGGGAGGAAGTGGAAAAGGGGAAAAGAAAATGCAGAGGAACGTTTTTTTCACCGGGGCTACGGGAAAAAAAAAAAAAAAATGGCCATGTCGGCCCCGGAACCGGGGCTGGGGGGAAAAGGGGAAATGGGAAAGGGCAAAGGCAGTTTTTTTTCCCTTTGGGCGGGAAGAGGAAGGGGACACAAAAAAAAAGGGGGGGCGGGCCCAAAAAGAAAAGAGATTGGGGAACATACTAAAAAAAAAGGGGCGAAAAAACACCCCCAAAGATTGAAATTTTCGAGAATGGGGGTACTCGAAGGAGAAATGGGCCGCTAAAAGCATTCTCAGGACGGAAACAGTGGGACAGAATCCCCAAGAACCACGTTTGGGAAGGGGAACGGAAGGCAAAAAAAAGGGTGTTCCCCCTGCCCGAGACAGAACAAAAACAAAAAAAAAAGCTGGGGAGGGGAAAAGGGGAAGGAGCTGGGGGGGGAACCCAAGGACAGAATCAGGGGGGAAACCGGGGCAGGGCCAAAAAAAACAAGACCCAACCACACACAAAAACCCCCCCCCCAACCCCAAAAAACCAAGCCCTATCCCAAAAAAAAAAACCCACACTCCCCCCCCAAAAACCCCCCCAAAAAACCCCCACAGTCCCCCAAGGCCCCCCCCACAGCCCCCCAAAACACAGTTTTGGGAAAAACTGAAGGTATGGTAAAAATGCTGATGGAATAACAAATAAGGGGGGAAAAGGGGGAAAAAAAAAAAAAGAGGAAATCCCCGGATATAATGCTCTCAAAAAACCAAAACGGGGAAAAAAAATTTTCCCATTTTTTAATGGGATACCAGATCCGGGGGAAAGACAGAGGAACAGAGGGTGGAGGGTGGCCTCCCCGATAAAAAAAAATTTGGGTTTTTGGGCCGGGGCTGGAGGGGGGGGGAAAAAGGCTGGGGATTACATGGGTAGGAACACTACAGTCGGGGGGTTAATTTAAAATTGGGGTTATTATAAAACCACAGCGGGGGCCCAAAGGGGGGGGTTTATGATGGGAAGTAATGGCGTGTTTAAACCCCGGGCCCCAAGGGGCCCAAAAAGGGGGCCTAAAGCGGGGGGGCAACTACTGATCATGGGCCCCCAAAACCAAAAAATGTTAAACTTGGCCATGGGGGGGGGCCAGGGAAAGTCTAAGATGGGGAGGGTCTGGAAAATCTCATCCCCCAAAACACGTAAGGGACACTCCCCGGGGAAAGGGGGGCAACCCCGGGATGGCCCCAGTATTCCCCCCGGGTAGTGCAGATATTGAGGACATCACAAAAAAACCCCCCCTTGGGGGTGACCCGGGGTTTTAAAATTTGAATCATAGTAAGTTACAAGTGGAGGAAGCAGGAAGGGCTGCACGATGAAAACTTTAAAAAAGGGGACTACGTGGGCAAGAACTTCCTGCAGGGGTTTAGTGGGACAGAGAGCTGGCAGGAAAGTCAGCCCGACGAGATGATGGGGAAAAAGACAACAATTTGCAAAAGGGTGAGGGGGGGTTTTTCCCAAAATAACGGAGAAGTGAAAAAAAACAAGGATGGGGCCCCCCTTACCCAAAAAGGGGGAGGGAAGCCAAAACCAAGTGTGCCCCGGGAATGGAAGAGGGACCCAAAGGGAAAGGACCCAGGGGGAAAAAGGAAAGGGAGTCGAGGGGCCCAAAAAGATTATGCACAGGGGAAAAAAGGGCCCAAAAAAAAGGGGAGAATGACATAGCAAAAAAATCTGACCCAAAACTGTTGTACCGGGCCCCTCAGGAGGGGGAAAAAAAAACAAGGACCAGGTGATCAGGCTGAGGAAGGAAAAGGGGGGGGCACAAGGGGGGTGACCGTAAAGGGGGGAGGGCTCAACCCGAGATTCAAAGGGGGGTTCACAGGGGAAAGGGGGCCCCCCGAAAAGGGGGGGAGGGGAGGAGTACCCCCCCGGTTTTTAAATACACACAACTGAGGAAAAAGGGGGTACTGCCCGGGTAGATACCTCAAGGCGATGGGGCCCCGGGGGAAAATCTCCATGGGTCCTGAAGGGAGGGAAAAGGGCTATTTTTCCCTTAACAACGATCTTCAAACATCTTCAAAAGGGGAACTACGGGGTTTTTGGAAGAACAAAATTGTTTTAATTTTTTAAAAAAAAGGGAGGGAAAAGGGATAAACTACAAAACCAAAATGTACGCATTATAGTATGCAAGGTCATGGGGGAAAATAATCAAAAGGGAAAGTGGTGGGACCTAAAAGGGGAAAAAATTTTTAAAAAGGGGCCCCCGGTTTTCAGGGCGGAAATCCCCCGTCCCCTTTTGGGTTCGGGGGGTGACAGCGTAAGACAAGAGAGGGGTTTGGGAGATTCATTTCTTGGACTGTAAGAAAATTTGCCCCCTTTCCCCACAAGAGATTAGTGCAAAAGCTGGGGGGCCAGGCGGGATAACAGGGAAGGACTCCAATGGATCAGGAATACCTTCAGGGAAACAGCAGTAGTCATGGTACGTGGCGAGGTGAAAAGTGGGCGCCTGTGACGAGTGGGTTCACAGGGGTCAGTCCTGGACCGGTGCTGTTTCTGGTATTTGTGAACAATGAGGAAGGAATAGACTCAGAAGTGTCCCTGTTTGCAGATGATGTGGTTTGGGGAAAATTCAATCGGACGGGGACCAGGCAGAACTACAAAGGGATCTGGATGGCTACAAGCCTGGTCCAGCAATTGGCCCCTGGGTTCCACCACCAAGTGCAAAGTCAGAAGATTGGGGAAGGGCAAAAGACCGCAGACGGAGTCAGTCTAGGGGGACAAACTAAACCTCCACTCAAGGAAAAGATCTTGGGGTGATATAACCCAGGCATCAACCAAATAACTGCTGGCATACGGGCGCCTAGAAACAAGAACAGCCCAAATCTTAAAAAGGAATCGTTCGGACCCTGCACTTGTACGTTAGGCCAATATTGGAGTATGCAGCACCAGTTTGGAACCCAACCTACCCAGAGTAAAGAAACTAAGAAAGTGCAAAGGTTTGCAACAAGATTAGTCCCGGCTAAGTTATGTCCTCGAGGAGGTTAAAGGAAATCGACCTGACGACACTGGAGGACGGGGGATAGGAGGACAATAACGACATTAAAATGCTGAAGGAATTGAAAAAGGTGGACAGAGACAGAATGTTCCAGGATGGGACACAGCAACAAGGGTCACAGTTGGAGTTGAAGACTCAGATGAATCCGGGATGTTAAATATTTCTTCAGTCACAGTGGTCAGGAAGTGGAATAGTTTGGGAACGTGTAGTGGGGCAGGATTCATTCATAGCTTTAAGAAGAGGATGATGGCTCATGGCACGGGGTGACCCAGGCGGCGTGAAGAGGCGGGGCCAGGGCTAGCTCAATGCAATAATAGGTGATACACACGCACACACACACATTATATATATATATATATATATATATATATATATATATATATATATATATATATATATATATATATATATATATATATATATATATATATATAATTATTGTAACCACGAACAAGTGGTATTGATCAATAACAACACTGCACTAGCCAGGGCCGAACCCAGTACTTTGGCCGCCTATGGTGAGCTAGTGCAGTGTTGTTATTTATCATCTCACTCGTTCGTGGTTACAATATAATATACTGCTTGTTGAGCTAGTACACCAAACAGGAGTAGAATGAAATTAGCTTAGAGGCGTCCACACCACCGTATGTCCTTGGGTAGCGAGTACAACATCCAGTTCAACTGGATGCGCTACTCTTAAGTATTGTGTGGTTCAGTGGTCTAAGGCGTCATGAGTTTTCGCTCACCATGGAGGCAGGCCAAAGCAGCATGGGTTTCGGCCCTGAGCTAGTGCAGTGTTGTTATTTATATATATAGCTACTATCAGAACAACCACTGTGAAAAAAATAGTTAAATTCTAAGCACTTTCGTGACTTCTCCATTATCAGGAACTATAAAAGAAAATATCAACAGGAAGGCATATAGGACAAGACTCACCTCACAGTCAGGTCACAACAATACACCTCACAGTCAGGTGACAACACCAACTCTGTGAAACACGGATGTATCACGCTACTGTGAGGTGTAGTCTTGTTGTCACGACTGTGAAGTGTAGTCCTCCTTATATGCCTTCCTGTTGATATCTTTATAGTTCCTTGATAATGGAGTCACAAGCACCTGTAATTTTACTATTTTTCACAATGGTTATTCTGCATATGTGATATCACCTGTTTACTGTGAGTTTTGCATATATATATATATATATATATATATATATATATATATATATATATATATATATATATATATATATATATGCATGTGAGGAACCATTATTAGACTATGTGTAGAAAGAGGTTTGGTAATAAGTAATACATATTTTATGAAAAGAGGATAAATAAGTATACAAGGTATGATATAGCACGTAATGAAAGTAGTTTGTTAGATTATGTATTGGTGGATAAAAGGTTGATGGGTAGGCTTCAGGATGTACATGTTTATAGAGGGCAAGCGAGATATATCGGATCATTATTTAGTTATAGCTACAGTTAGAGTAAAGGTAGATGGGACAAAAGAAAATGGCAACAGCAAGTAAAGAGAGAGGTAAAGTGTATAAACTAAGGGAGGAGGAAGTTAGGGTGAATGATAAGCACTATTGGCAGAAAGGTGGGCTAGTGCAAGTAGGAGTAGTGGGGGGTTGAGAGGAGTTGTTCTGGTTGAGTTGTTGGATATACAGATAAGTGATTCCAGGATTCTTCGGTATGAGTGTTTTTCTCTGGCGACAACACTCCTGGAATCCTGGAATCATCACTTATCTGTATATCAACTTCAACCAGAACAAGCTTCTACAACATAGCTGAACCTATTGCCAAGAAACTTCTTCATCGCTATCCCACCTAGAACTTAAGAATGGAACACTCGGTCTACATATACTTCAATCTCTTTATAAGTTACCCAAGGTTTAACTATCACCTACTTTGAAGACTGTCACATGCAGCATTCTCCACCTGACTAAATCCTATAAATACTCATTATTCTTTTATCCAGGTAGATCTGTTTGTGACTTGATAAAGCCACTGCGTGGCGAAACGTTGTCAATAAAGGATCAATTATACTGCTTATGTGTTTATTTTCCATTGTGTCGGTATTTTATACCATTTATTTCCATCTGAACAGTAATTGTTTCAGTGACCATCGTCCCAGCGCGGTCCCAATCCAGGTCGTTTTGCTAACAACCTGACTAGTGAGGCTACTGGTACTCGATGATCTCAGTGCCAGGTAAACATCACAGTTTGGAAACTTACTCTGTACACCTCAAGACGTCTCTAAAACCTACCTTATAGACAATATTTGAAGCTTATTTAATTTCTTTCACTCATTAAGAGGGCAACAGATTAGGTCAGTCTACATAACAATCCTCATACCATCGATATATACTATGTTAACCTTATAATGGTACCAAGACCCAGTACTAAGCCCATTCGCAGTGCTATACTAAACATCCTATGTTAAGACACATAAGCAACAGTTAGGTATCTTTATTTCGAAATGTTTCGCCTACATAGTAGGCTTCTTCAGTCGAGTACAGAAAAGTTGGTAGAAGCAGAAGAGATGTGAAGACGATGTAATCAGTCCATCAACCTTGAAGATCTAGTTTTGGGGCGGTCAGTCCCTCGCCTGTGTAGGCGAAACGTTTCGAAATAAAGATACCTAACTGTTGCATGTGTGTCTTACCTAACAACCTGTCGGTATTTTATACCTTTTTAATATTCATCCTATATTAACACCATTGTGCTGTATCAAGCATCACTGTACAGGATAACAAGACAGACCTCGACCAACACACAAGTATTAATTAATGCACAACTGTTACACTACATTAGTACTCCCAGATACAAGTCACCTGGCGTGTACCTGGAGAAGATTTTAGGGGTTTGGCCACCTCCGTCGGCCAGGTCCCAGACCAGGTCTCCCAATGAATGACTTGATCAACTAGGCTGTTGGTGGTATCCACATGTAGTCCAGCGTATACCACAGACCGGTTGATCAAGAACTGACTTGGAGAACTAATAAAGTTCCCTCTTGAAGACAGCCAGGAGAACTTTAAGACACCCAGGGATCTGTTGATAAATCCTTTTATGTATGCAGGGAGGGTGTTCAAAGTTGTGATCCCGTTACATTTGTGTTACCAATGTACTCATGGCACCTCTGATTTTATTGGAGACGTGTCTGTGTGCAGTCGAAGGACCAGTCACTAAGATTTTTTTATTTAAGAAGTATCTTTCTCGCCCACCTTCCAAGGAGTACAGATGGAGGACCTCAAGCTTTCTCAATAATTCAGGTGCTTGACTGAATTTGTACGAGCAGTGAAGGTTCTCTGTACAGTTCTGTGCCCAACGACATGCATGTTGTCTGGCTCTAGTTCATCCAAGACCACGTCATACTGGTCCAGTAGTTTCGAGAGGCAGGAATGACCTGCTGCAACCCATGTTGTTCTGGGTTGCCAATTGCTTTGTTTACCGATCTTGCGTCTTAAATTCTGTCAAAGACGTTAATAAGAGGACGTCACTGCTATCAGTTTCTTTTCGTCTGCTTTGCTACCACCTTCGTGGAGTTGGATATATCCGTTGATTGTCATGACTGAGGCATGACTGTCCAGACTTCATTGTGATACGAGATTTCTTGCACTTGATGATGAATAGAATACGGAACTCACCAAGAATGGCTAAACTAAGACAAACAAGGTACACTACACTAACACACAAGACATGAAGACTGGTAATAATACACACACACACACACACACACACTATACTACACAATCTACAACACCAAGGTTGTCTTACCTACACATGGCTGCTTCCAGCCTCCTGCTCACCAACTCAGCTCCCCAGCCTCTGAAACACAATCACATCACCATAAGTCAAACTGTTTATATTCCAATTGTTACTACATTAATTTAATGATCTATTATTTGAGCTGCTGCTGCTGCTGTCGAGTGTTTTGTCACCATGATTTAAGATCTTGTACCACGTTTAAATGTAGTAAACGTACAGATGTTTAATAAATGTTTTGACAAACTAATACAACAAAAACCATGAACACATTTTGAGTGTGTGATGTCATCCGCCACCCATAATTCAGTATGTATATACACTATACACAGTCTCAAGATAGGGTATGATTGGACCCTAGAAGACTAGAATCAGATAAACTGGTTGATAATATTAAAGTGGCTCAGGAACCATGATTAGACAATCATGGTTCTGAAAAGAAATCTGGTATACACAATCATGGACTAAGGAAAGATTAGAGAATCAGTCTCTGACAAGATGAGAAGTAAACATTGTGACCCTACACAAGTTTAACACGTTGAGAGGGAAGATAAAAGACAGATGGTTCGAAACATATGAAATGACGCATTGTTGACGATGTTGACAATCACACAGGAAACATTACAACCATCAGCAGCACAACGTTTCACTCTATGAAGAGCTTTATCCCGACAAGACTTGATGAAGCTCTGGACTCGAGACAAAGCGAAACGTTCTGGTAATAAGTGTTTGTTCTGAGGACTCTGTCTTAAGACTCTTGTTCCTGTACAGCTCTTTGTGCCTGGTTGACCAGGTGTGTGGTGCCTGGTTGACCAGGTGTGTGGGTGCCTGGTTGACCAGGTGTGTGGGGTGCCTGGTTGACCAGGTGTGGGGTGCCTGGTTGACCAGGTGTGTGGGGTGCCTGGTTGACCAGGTGTGTGGGGTGCCTGGTTGACCAGGTGTGTGTGGTGCCTGGTTGACCAGGTGTGTGTGGTGCCTGGTTGACCAGGTGTGTGGGGTGCCTGGTTGACCAGGTGTGGGGTGCCTGGTTGACCAGGTGTGTGGGTGCCTGGTTGACCAGTGTGTGGTGCCTGGTTGACCAGGTGTGGGTGCCTGGTTGACCAGGTGTGTGGGTGCCTGGTTGACCAGGTGGGTGCCGGTTGACGGTGGTGCCTGGTTGACCAGGTGTGTGGAGTGCCTGGTTGACCAGGTGTGTGGGTGCCTGGTTGACCAGGTGTGTGGGTGCCTGGTTGACCAGGTGTGTGGTGCCTGGTTGACCAGTGTGTGTGGTGCCTGGTTGACCAGGTGGTGTGGTGCCTGGTTGACCAGGTGTGTGGTGCCTGGTTGACCAGGTGTGTGAGTGCCTGGTTGACCAGTTGGTGTGCCTGGTTGACCAGGCTGTGCACCTGGTCAACCAGGCTTCAGCACACACCTGGTCAACCAGGCTTCAGCACACACCTGGTCAACCAGGCTTCAGCACACACCTGGTCAACCAGGCTTCAGCACACACCTGGTCAACCAGGCTTCAGCACACACCTGGTCAACCAGGCTTCAGCACACACCTGGTCAACCAGGCTTCAGCACACCTGGTCAACCAGGCTTCGCACACCTGGTCAACCAGCTTCAGCACACCTGGTCAACCCGGCTCAGCACACACCTGGTCAGCCAGGCTTCAGCACACCTGGTCAACCAGGCTTCAGCACACACCTGGTCAACCAGGCTTCAGCACACACCTGGTCAACCAGGCTTCAGCACACACCTGGTCAACCAGGCTTCAGCACACACCTGGTCAACCAGCCTTCAGCACACACCTGGTCAACCAGGCTTCAACACACGCCTGGTCAACCAGGCACCACACACGCCTGGTCAACCAGGCACCACACACGCCTGGTCAACCAGGCACCACACACGCCTGGTCAACCAGGCACCACACACGCCTGGTCAACCAGGCACCACACACGCCTGGTCAACCAGGCACCACACACGCCTGGTCAACCAGGACCACACGCCTGGTCAACCAGGAACCACACGCCTGGTCAACCAGGAACCACACGACACACGCCTGGTCAACCAGGAACCACCACGCCTGGTCAGCCAGGACCACACACGCCTGGTCAACCAGGCACCACACGCCTGGTCACCAGGCACCCACACCCTGGTCAACCAGGCACACACACGCCTGGTCAACCAGGCACCACACACGCCTGGTCAACCAGGCACCACACACCTGGTCAGCCACACAAAACAACATATACAATCACACGTCATAAAGGTGGCAGCAAAGCAATTAAAACATTAAGATGAAGAACTCCGACGTTCCACTATTAAGCAGTGTATTGTAGAAAATGTGTATAAAAAAACGCTCTATACATGCCAGTTTACGGGATTTGTTCTGAAACGAGACGCGTATTAGTCCTGAAGAGTAGCCAGGACAGGACAGGACAGGAGCAGGATAAAGGTTTTTGTGTCAGTAGGGGAGAGCGGCAGCAAGACGTCATGGTTTGGTGTTTGTGTAAATGCGGAGGGTGGGGGTTGATTTTGGGTAAGTTCATGACAGGTTATTTTATTGGTTTTGATGTTCTCATGTTTATCTGTAAGGCCCTAGTATGAGGAGAGGCCAGTGTAAGTTTTGGGATAATAATCTTGTA
>WNWK01057651.1:0-10682 GCA_009830355.1 Cherax destructor
TAGAAATTATGTTCCCCAAAAAAAAAATAACTGTAAAAAAGGGGGTCAGACAGGGAAAGGAAAGTGATGAGCCCAGCCCAACTAGTCGGAAGAATTGTAGACTTAATATTAAATTTTCAGTTTTCCCCCAGGACATTTTTTCCCCCCCCTCCCCATTAACCCTTTTTAAATAAAATTTTATTATACTAAAAGAAAATTAATATATAACTTATTGATACAGTAAAATTTTTAAAAAACTATATTCAGGGGGAAGCAATATACACAATACAGTACAACATAAAACTTAAAAAGAAAACTATCTTCCAATGCGAGAATCTAGAGGGAGAATGGCTATAACCCCCAACACCCAAGCTGGACCATTTGAAAATCCAATATTCTCCCTCAACATAAGGTATGAACTATAATGGCTAAGGATTCTTTTTTTTGTTTGCTAAAAAGGGTCAAACCAATGAGATGAAAAGCTGGTGTACAGTATCATGTAGGCGATGAATTTCTCCCTGTCTGAAGGTATGGTATCATCCTGAAAAATAAAATATTATTAAAAATATTTCAACATTTTCCCTAGTGAAAATCCCTGAAAAATATGGATTAAAAGGGAAAAAGGTTTATTCTGCCCCAAAATATTGATAAATTACTTTTGGGGGCCCCTTGGGTTTATACCTACTATAATTGAATCCTCAATCGTCAGTGTAAAAATTTGCTGTCTGAATTCAGATGCATTTTCTCACCACAATCCACCTTCCCCCTAAACCATTATCAATACCCCCCTTCCCCCCCAAAAAACCCCCTTCACCCCTCCCCATTATCAATACCACCTTCAGTCCATTATCAATCCACCTTCACCGCCCCAAATTTCAACACCACCTTCACCCTCCACATTATCAATACCCCCTTTCCCGCCCCAAATTATCAATACCACCTTCCCCGCTCCACATTATAAATTCCCACCTTCCCCCTCCACATTATCAACACCACCTTAAAACCCCCCATTTAAATTCCAATTTCCCCTCTCCATCTTATCAACCCCCTTTCCCCCTCACCATCTTATCAAAAACCTTCCCTCCCATTTTTTCCCCCCTTCCCCCCCTTTTTAAACACCACCCCCCTCACCATCTTATCAACACCACCTTCCCCCCCCAATCTTACCCCACCTTCCCTCCCCAATCTTAAAAACCCCCTTCCCCTCTCCATTTATCAACACCACCTTCCCCTCCCCATCTTATCAACACCACCTTCCCTCACCATCTTTAACACCCCCTTTCCCCCTCTCCATCTTACCCAACCCCCCTTCCCCTTCCATCTTATCCCCCCTTTCCCCCTCCCTTTCTTAAAAAAACCCCCCTTTTTTCCCCCTCTCCATCTTATCAACACCACCTTCCCCTCACCATCTTATCAACCCCCCCTTTCCCCCTCACCATCTTATCCCCCCTTTTCCCCTCTCCATCTTTCAACACCACCTTCCCTCTCCATCTTATCAACACCACCTTCCCCTCACCATTTTTTCCCCAACACCCCTTTCCCCTCCCCACCCCATAAACACCCCCTTCCCCCTCACCATTTATCAACACCCCCTTTCCCCCTCTCCACATTATCAACACCATTCCCCCTCACCATCTTATAAACACCACCTTCCCCTCCCCTTTTTATCAGCAATACCACTTCCCCCTCCACCATCTTCACCTTATCAAAATTTAAATTCTTCTACAAACCAATCAAGAATGTTTAATTTATACCCCCATTAGCTCTGTATAAAATTTTTTTGGGGGTATCAAAAATAAATTTAAAAATTTTTTTAAAGAAACTTTTGTACAGTCATCGAGCATACCTCATTCTCCTCTTTTAATTTTTGTATTTATGTTCCCATGCAGAATGGTCTTTAATTCAACATCAAAGCTCAAAGGGATTTATTTAGAATTTAAGAACTGCCTCCTCTCAACTATTCTTTTTAATTTAAACCAAAAAAGTGTTGATATTTTTAAAAAATTTTTATCTGTAATAAAATTTTTTTTGGCCAAAAATTTTTATTAACTATAAAAAACTAATTAAAAAACTAATGAGAAATTCTGGGTAATTTTCCATCTTTGGCACTTTTGCTGGTTTTTCCTTTTTTGAACCCACTTTTTTACAATGGGGCCCCATCTTTTTGTCTCTATATCTCTAATCCCCTGATTGTGGAAGTCAGCATAACAAAAAAAGGATGGAGGGGGAAAATTAGTTTTTTTATAGTTTCAAATATCAGCAAGGGAAATTTTTTAAAACAACCTCTCCTCATTTTTGACATAGTTTACCGGCCTTGGACTTGTGGGTCTCAAAACCCAAAATGCATGCTTAAAAAATTTTTATTAAACGTTTCCTCATTCTTTTAATATCATTTTTTACTATATAAATATTTAATTACATATACCAAAAAAAGTTATAAATGGTGCAAAAGGGGACAATAAAAAAAATATCAAAATGGGGTTCCCCAAACCAACTACCATTATAGTATGCTCCTCATTACGAATTCGTTTACCGCGTGGTCTTAAGAACAGAAGTCCGTCGTTATGCGAGGGGGGGGGTGTACTGATATTAAAGGTTTAAAAAGGGAAATTCTTGGGTCTTTAAATAAACTTAAAAAAACAAAATTAATGTAATAATTTCTTGCTGGGTATACATAAAACCCGGCATTAATGAATACTGTAAATCAGACAGCTTCTTTTGCTGCCACATAAAAATTAACCTCTTTTATAATCGAGTGAATATGAGCAGCTGACCCTGAACAATATCCATCTTCAACCTCATGTTAATTTTTTCAACAAGTCGCGTCCACAAGCGGGTGACCCAAAAGAAAATCCCAAAAGAAAATAGCTCATCATCATTCAACACTTTCACCACACTCATACATAATCACTGTCTTTGCAGGAGCTCAGATGCGACAGCTGAGAGACCAATCCCTCCCAGCTGTCACTATCCTAGACCCCTCCTTTAAGAAGTCACCCGGGCATGTACTTCCATTTCCTGGACTCCAGTTCCAATAAATCAATTAACTGGTTTCCTGAATCCCTTCAAATGTTACCCTGCTCACACTCCAACAGATGGAGTAGCAATCTTGCATCCATTCGTCTCATTCTCTATCTAACATAGCTCCCACATGCTTGCTGGAAATCCAGCCCTCGCCCACAAAACCTCCTTGCCCCCTCCTTTCAAACCTTTCTGGGCAGGCCTACCCTTCCTTTCTGGTTTATGCGCTCTCCGATCATTCTACTTTGATCCATTCTCTCTAAATGACCCAGCCTCAACAACCCTCTTCAGCCTCTGTTGTCTTTTAGTAACTCCACACCTTCTCCTATTTCTTACATTCCCAATTTTCTGCATGTGGCCACCACACATGCCACTCAGACGGACATCTCCACGCCTCCAGCCTCCTCCTCGCTGCAGCATTTGCAACCCATGCTTCACACCCATATAAGAGTGTTGGTACCACTATACTTTCGTACACATTCCTTCTTTGCCTCCATGGATGCGCTTTCTGTCTCCACAGATACCTCAATGCACCACTCACTTTTTCCTTCCATCAATTCTATGCAGTTAACCTCATCCTTCATAAACACATCAGCTGACACGTCAACTCCCAAATATCTATAACATTACTTCTTCATAATCCCTCTCTCCAATGTGATATCCAATTTTTCTTTATTTAGTGTTGTAGTTGAGGGAGTATTGTGTATTGTTGGTGGTGTATTTTTGTGTTATTTATGGTTTGTTTTGTATGTATATGTGAGTGTTTGTATTGTTTTTTTTGTTGTTGTGTTGTTTATTTGTTTATTTTGTGAGGTTTTTTGTTTGTGTTGTTTTTTGTTTTTTTAGTATTTTAGTGTTGTTTGTTTTTTATTTTAGTTTGTAGTGTATTGAGACAGCCACCACCACAACACACCACCACACACAACCAGCCACACACAACAACCAACCACCACCACACACACACCACCACCATACAACCAGCCACCACCACATACAACCAGCCACCACCACATACAACCACCACCACCACAACAACCAGCCACCACCACAAACAACCACCACCACCACACACAACCAGCCACCACCACATACAACCAGCCACCACCACATACAACCAGCCACCACCACATACAACCAGCCACCACCACATACAACCAGCCACCACCACATACAACCAGCCACCACCACATACAACCAGCCACCACCACATACAACCAACCACCACCACATACAACCAGCCACCACCACATACAACAGCCTAACAAGAGTCACCCAGCAATTATCTCCTCATAAAAGAATAGACAACAAAAACATCAGCCGACAACTACACACTTGTATGTTGATGGTAAAGATGGTGTTAATGTTTTTGTCGTGATGAAGGAGAGTAGTGGTGTATGTTGTATGTTAGTTGTTATACTGTGTGTATGTTAGTTGTTGTAGTGTGTGTATGTTAGTTGTTGTAGTGTGTATGTTAGTTGTTATACTGTGTGTATGTTAGTTGTTGTAGTGTGTGTATGTTAGTTGTTATAGTGTGTATGTTAGTTGTTGTAGTGTGTGTATGTTAGTTGTTGAAGTGTGTATGTTAGTTGTTGTAGTGTGTATGTTAGTTGTTGTAGTGTGTATGTTAGTTGTTGTAGTGTGTGTATGTTAGTTGTTGTAGTGTGTATGTTAGTTGTTATACTGTGTGTATGTTAGTTGTTGTAGTGTGTGTATGTTAGTTGTTGTAGTGTGTATGTTAGTTGTTATACTGTGTGTATGTTAGTTGTTGTAGTGTGTGTATGTTAGTTGTTGAAGTGTGTGTATGTTAGTTGTTGTAGTGTGTATGTTAGTTGTTGTAGTGTGTATGTTAGTTGTTGTAGTGTGTATGTTAGTTGTTGTAGTGTGTATGTTAGTTGTTGTAGTGTGTATGTTAGTTGTTGTAGTGTGTATGTTAGTTTTTGTAGTGTGTATGTTAGTTGTTGTAGTGTGTATGTTAGTTGTTGTAGTGTGTATGTTAGTTGTTGTAGTGTGTATGTTAGTTGTTGTAGTGTGTGTATGTTAGTTGTTGTAGTGTGTGTATGTTAGTTGTTGTAGTGTGTATGTTAGTTGTTGTAGTGTGTATGTTAGTTGTTGTAGTGTGTATGTTAGTTGTTGTAGTGTGTGTATGTTAGTTGTTGTAGTGTGTGTATGTTAGTTGTTGTAGTGTGTGTATGTTAGTTGTTGTAGTGTGTGTATGTTAGTTGTTGTAGTGTGTATGTTAGTTGTTGTAGTGTGTGTATGTTAGTTGTTGTAGTGTGTATGTTAGTTGTTGTAGTGTGTGTATGTTAGTTGTTGTAGTGTGTGTATGTTAGTTGTTGTAGTGTGTATGTTAGTTGTTGTAGTGTGTGTATGTTAGTTGTTGTAGTGTGTGTATGTTAGTTGTTGTTAGTTGTTGTGTATGTTAGTTAGTTTGTAGTGTGTGTATGTTAGTTGTTATAGTGTGTATGTTAGTTGTTGTAGTGTGTATGTTAGTTGTTGTAGTGTGTGTATGTTAGTTGTTGTAGTGTGTTTAGTTGTTGTAGTGTGTATTAGTTTTGTAGTGTGTGTTTATTGTTGTTGTAGTTATTTTTATGTTAGTTTTTTGTAGTGTGTGTATGTTAGTTGTTGTGTTGTGTATGTTAGTTGTTGTAGTGTGTGTATGTTAGTTGTTGTAGTGTGTGTATGTTAGTTGTTGTAGTGTGTATGTTAGTTGTTGTAGTGTGTATGTTAGTTGTTGTAGTGTGTATGTTAGTTGTTGTAGTGTGTGTATGTTAGTTGTTGTAGTGTGTATGTTAGTTGTTGTAGTGTGTATGTTAGTTGTTGTAGTGTGTGTATGTTAGTTGTTGTAGTGTGTATGTTAGTTGTTGTAGTGTGTGTATGTTAGTTGTTATGTGTATGTTAGTTGTTGTAGTGTGTATGTTAGTTGTTGTAGTGTGTATGTTAGTTGTTGTAGTGTGTATGTTAGTTGTTGTGTGTGTATGTTAGTTGTTGTAGTGTGTATGTTAGTTGTTGTAGTGTGTTGTTGTTTTTGATGTGTATTTAGTTGTTGTAGTGTGTGTTGTTGTTGTATGTGTGTATGTTAGTTGTTGTAGTGTGTGTATGTTA
This sequence comes from Cherax destructor, assembly GCA_009830355.1. Lineage (NCBI taxonomy): Eukaryota > Metazoa > Arthropoda > Malacostraca > Decapoda > Parastacidae > Cherax > Cherax destructor. Next base: position 6,103 of record WNWK01057651.1, read on the forward strand.
GTTGTTGTAGTGTGTATGTTAGTTGTTGTAGTGTGTGTATGTTAGTTGTTGTAGTGTGTGTATGTTAGTTGTTGTAGTGTGTGTATGTTATTTGTTGTAGTTGTGTATGTTAGTTGTTTGTGTGTGTATGTTGTTGGTTGTAGTGTAGTTATTATTGTAGTTGTTAGTAGTGTGTGTATTTGTTGTTGTAGTGTATGTTAGTTGTTTGTGTGTATGTTAGTTGTTGTATTGTGTATGTTAGTTGTTGTAGTGTGTGTATGTTATTGTTGTAGTGTGTATGTTGTTGTTAGTGTGTGTATGTTATTGTGTAGTGTGTGATTTAGTTGTTGTAGTGTGTGTATGTTAGTTGTTGTAGTGTGTATGTTGTTGTTGTAGTGTGTGTATGTTAGTTGTTGTAGTGTGTATGTTAGTTTTGTAGTGTATGTTAGTTGTTGTAGTGTGTGTATGTTGATGTTTAGTGGTATGTTAGTTGTTGTAGTGTGTATGTTGTTGTTGTAGTGTGATGTTAGTTGTTGTAGTTGTAGTTAGTTTTTGTGTGTGTGTGTATTGTTGTAGTGTGTGTGTTAGTTGTTGAAGTGTGTGTATGTTGTTGTTGTAGTGTGTGTTATTGTTGTAGGTGTGTATTTATTGTTATACTGTGTATGTTAGTTGTTGTAGTGTGTTATGTTGTTTTGTAGTTGTGATTTAGTTGTTTAGGTGTGATGTTAGTTGTTGTAGTGTGTGTATGTTAGTGTTGTAGTGTGTATGTTAGTTGTTGTAGTGTGTATGTTAGTTGTTGAAGTGTGTGTATGTTAGTTGTTGAAGTGTGTGTATGTAAAGTTGTTATACTGTGTGTATGTTAGTTGTTGTAGTGTGTGTATGTTAGTTGTTGTAGTGTGTGTATGTTAGTTGTTGTAGTGTGTATGTTAGTTGTTTGTAGTGTGTGTATGTTAGTTATTTATGTGTGTGTATGTTAGTTGTTGTAGTGTGTGTATGTTAGTTGTTGTAGTGTGTGTATGTTAGTTGTTGTAGTGTGTATGTTAGTTGTTGTAGTGTGTGTATGTTAGTTGTTGTAGTGTGTATGTTAGTTGTTATACTATGTGTATGTTAGTTGTTGAAGTGTGTATGTTAGTTGTTGTAGTGTGTGTATGTTAGTTGTTGAAGTGTGTATGTTAGTTGTTGTAGTGTGTGTATGTTAGTTGTTGTAGTGTGTATGTTAGTTGTTGTAGTGTTTATGTTAGTTGTTGTAGTGTGTATGTTAGTTGTTGTAGTGTGTATGTTAGTTGTTGTAGTGTGTGTATGTTAGTTGTTATACTGTGTGTATGTTAGTTGTTGTAGTGTGTGTATGTTAGTTGTTGTAGTGTGTGTATGTTAGTTGTTGTAGTGTGTGTATGTTAGTTGTTGTAGTGTGTGTATGTTAGTTGTTGTAGTGTGTATGTTAGTTGTTGAAGGTGTGTATGTTAGTTGTTGTAGTGTGTGTATTTAGTTGTTTGTTTGTAGTTGTTTTTGTATGTTAGTTGTTGTTAGTGTGTGTGTTTTAGTTGTTGAGTGTGTGTTATTTAGTTGTTTTTAGTGTGGTGTTGTTGTTTAATTTATAGTTTTTGGGATTTTGTTAGTTGTTGTTTATGTGTGTGTATTTGTTGTTGTAGTGTGTGTGTATTAGTTGTTGTGAGTGTCTTTTATGTTAAATTTTTAATTGTTTTTGGGTTTAATTGTTTTTGTTTGTTGTTGTTGGTTGTTGTTATTGTTTTTAAGGGGGTGTATGTTAAATTGTTGTAGTGTGTGTTGTTGTTTTTTTGTAGTGTGTGTGTTAGTTGTTGTTGGGGGTGTATGTTAGTTGTTGTGGGATTTTGTATGTTGTTGTTGTAGTGTTGTTAAATTGTTGTAGTGTGTGGGATTTTTTAGTTGTTGTATGTTGTTTTATGTTAGTTGTTTTGTAGTGTGTATGTTGTTGTTTAGTGTGTGTATTTGGGTTTTTTGGTAGTGTGTTGTTAGTTTGTTTTGTAGTGTGTATGTTGGGTTTTGTAGTGTGTGTTGTTAGTTGTTGTAGTGTGTATTTAGTTATTGTAGTGTGTATGGGAAATTGTTTGGGGTGTGTAAAGTTAGTTGTTGTAATTTTTTATGTTAGTTGTTGTAGTGTGTGTATGTTAGTTGGTTTTGTGTTGTTAGTTGTTGGGAAATGTTTTATGTTAGTTGTTGTTGGGGGTGTATGTTAGTTTTTTGAGTGTGTATGTTGTTGTTTTAGTGTGTGTATGTTAGTTGTTGAAGTGTGTATGTTAGTTGGTGTAGTGTGTGTATGTTAGTTGTTGAAGTGTGTATGTTAGTTGTTGGAGTGTGTTATGTTAGTTGTTTGGGAAATGTGTATGTTAGTTGTTGTGGGGTTTTGTATGTTAGTTTTTGTAGTGTGTTTATTTAGTTTTGTAAAATGTGTATGTTAGTTGTTGTAGTGTGATGTTAGTTGTTGTAGTGTGTATGTTAGTTGTTTTTAGTGTGTGTTGGGTTTTTGTAGTGTTGTATGTTAGTTTTTAGGGGTGTGTTGTTGTTTTTGGGGGTGTGTGTTAATTTTTGGGTTGTGTATTTTAGTTGTTGAAGTGTGTGTATGTTAGTTTTTGAAGTGTAAAGTTAGTTGTTGGGTTGTGTATGTTAGTTGTTGTAGTGTTTTATGTTAGTTGTTGTAGTGTGTATGTTGTTGGGAGAGTTTGTTTATTTTTAGTTGTTGTGTGTGTATGTTATTTGGGTTTAGTGTGTATGTTAGTTGTTGTAGTGTGTGTATTTGGTTGGTTTTAGTGTGTATGTTAGTTGTTGTAGTGTGTTATTTTTTGTTGTAGTGTGTGTATATTGGTTTTGTGTGTATTTTTAGTTGTTGTAGTGTGTGTATTTAGTTCCTTAGTATATCCTTGTTAGTTCCTTGTTTATGTATTAGTTCCTTGTGTATATCCTTGTTATTTCCCTTGAGTATACCCTTGTTAGTTCCTTAGTAAAAATTTGTTATTTCCCTTGGTATATCCTTGTTAGTTACTTGAGTATTTTCCTTGTTAGTTCCTTGAGTATATCCTTGTTATTAATTATTTCCTTGTTATTTCCCTTGAGTATATCCTTGTTAGTTCCTTGAGTATATCCTTGTTAGTTCGAGTATATCCTTGTTATTTCCCTTGAGTATACCCTTGTTAGTTCCTTGGTTTTCCTTGTTAGTTCCTTGAGTATACCCTTTTTTTCCTTGAGTATATCCTTTTATTCTTGGAGTATATCCTTGTTAGTTCCTTGAGTATATCCTTGTTAGTTCCTTGAGTATATCCATGTTAGTTCTGAGTATATCCTTGTTAGTTCTTGAGTATATCCTATGTTAGTTCCTTGAGTATATCCTTGTTAGTTCCTTGAGTATATCCTTGTTAGTTCCCTGGTATATTAGGGGTTAAGTTAAGTGTCCAGCTTTAGAATCCGTCAATTGGATAAATACATCAGATTCAGTGCGGTTTGGTTTAACGTTATTCCTTCACCAGGGTGTATTCGTTATATACACTATTTCAATACGATATCACTATGTACAATACGTAAAATATGAAAATACGATATATAACAATCGGATATACACAAGGTAATATATGTTATTTTAAGTTTAGGATGAATTTGAGTTCTTCACAAGCAAAAACTTAATTAATACCTTTTTGACTTCGGGGAAGTTTAACTAGGGTTTCAATTTTAATTGTTTGTGCGGGTGTTTGTTTTCTGGGGTTTTTAGGGAAAAATTTTGTTGCCAGCTGTCAGTTGAGAGGGTCTGCCTGGATAACGTTTATACCATTGATGAGTTCCCGGTCTTTCTACTCCCAGATCCCTGGCCATTGGCCAGGCTCGTCTGGTGCTTTCCTGGTCAACCAGGCTGTTGCTGCTGGTGGCCCTCACCCATATCCATCAACCGGTTTCCACCTGGTGATCCTGCCAGTTTCCTCTTGAAGGCTTCTACACTTACCCAGCAGTGTTTTGATATCTTCTGGTAAGATGTTGAATAGTTTGGGGGCCCGGGTAACCTCCACCTGGAGTGTGTTTTCCCGGGGGCAGCGCCCCTGCGGGTCCCTAAGGCCCGTTTGGTGGGGCCGATAAAAAGTTTACTGCTGGTGCCTCTAGTCAACCCCCCCCAAAAGGGAAAAAGCCCCCGCAAAATTTAAAAAGGTCAATAACTAAGGTTGTATTCCCCGCTAGATGGCTCTGGTTACCATTCTTACATTATTATTAATAAAAGGGCTAAACCCGTGGGGGGGGCGTGGAAGGTGGGGCAATTCGGGGGAATGGAGCACAGATCCAAAATTCCAGATTAAAGGCCCCCCCCAGCGTCAAGGGCCTTCCGAGACCGTTCTTACCCCTGGTTGAGATGCGATGGATCGGGCCATCTGTCAAGGGCAGGGGTTTAAGTAAAAAACGGACAGTGAACTGTAATGCAACTTTTATATGTAATGCATTCAGTCATGAAAAAGTTTTTTGTTCCCCTTTTAATTTTATTTTGTTCCTTGTATCAGATGAGGGAAAAAAAGAGAGCATATTGAAAACACATGATAAGGGGGTTTTGGGCCCAAGTGGACCTGTTTTGCAGCGAAGAGACGGGATCA
>WNWK01057652.1:0-10681 GCA_009830355.1 Cherax destructor
AAACCCCTTTTGACATCTGGTCAAAACTTTCCCAATTTCCCCACCAAATGCAAAGTCTGAGGATGGAGAAAAAAGCCCTGACAGAGACAGGCAGGTGGACAACCAAACCCTAAAGGGAAAAAACCCCGGGGTGAGTATAACCCCAAACCGTCCCCGGAAACCACATAACCAAAACCCCACATATGGGCGCGGAAACCTAAATTGGGTTTCCCCGTTTTAACGGAATTTAAAGACACACATTATTCAGGCCCATCTAGAGTAGGCCCAGCTAACCCCCCGGAAAAAGGTCAAGAAATTAGAAAAGTGCAAGGTTTGCAAAGGCTAGTTCACAGCTCAGGGGAATGCCATATGAAGAAAGGTTGAGGTAAATAGGACTAACAACACTGGAGGAAAAGAAGGTTAGAGGAGACATGATAACGACATACAAAATACTGCAGGGAATTGACAAGGTAGATAGTGACAGGATGTTCCAGAGAGGAACACAGAAACAAGGGGACACAACTGGAAGCTGAAGACTCAGATGAGTCAAAGGGATGTTAGGAAGCACTTCTTCAGCCATAGAGTAGTTAGGAAGTGGAATAGTCCAGCGAACAAATAGTGGAGGCGGGAACCATACATAGTTTTAAGAAAAGTGATAAACCCCATGGAGCAGGGAGGCAGAGACCCAGTAGCGGACAGCGAAAGGGGGGGGCCAGGAGCTGAGTCTCGCCCCCGCAACCAATTATGTGAGTACACTGGCTGAAATGGCCAGAAGGGTTCATGCGGCAGGGCAAGCTACTGATCATGGGTGACTTCAACCACAAGGAAATAGCTGGGAAAACTTGGAGCCACATGGGGCCAAAATACATGGAGGCTAAGATGATGGAGGTGGTACTGGAAAACTCATGTACCGACATGTAAGGGGTACTACCGGGGGAAAAGGGGAGGATGAACCAGCGAGACTGGCCTAGTATTCACCTTAAGTAGTGGGATATTGAGGCCATCCCACGAAAGTCCCCTCGGGGCCAGTGACCATATGGTTCTAAGCTTTGATTAACAATAGAGTTAGATGGAGGAGGCAGATAGCGCCGAAGAATGAAGCCAAACTACAAAAAAAGGGGGCTACACTGGCATGAAGAACTTCCTAAAGGTTCAGTGGGACGGGGAACTAAGGAAATCAGTAAACGAGATGATGGAATATGTGACAACAATATGCAAGGAAGCTGAGGAGGTTTTGTACCAAGGAAACAGAAAAACGAAAAAGCCAGGATGAGCCGTGGTTACCCAAAGATGCAGGAGGCCAAAACCAAGTGTGTCAGGGAATGGAAAAGTATAGAAGGCAAAAAAACCCAGGAAAATAAGGAGCAGTCGTAGAGCCAGAAATGAATATGCAGGTAAGCAGGAGGCCCAACGACAGTATGAGAATGACATAGACGAAAACCAAATCTGACCCAAGCTGGTACATCCCTCAGGAGGAACAAATCAGGACCAGGTGATCAGGCTGAGGAAGGAGGAGGGAGGTCACAATAAATGACCCGAAGTGTGTGGGGCTCACATGAGATTCAAAGAAAGGGGTTCACAGAGGAATGAAGGGCCTCCAGAAAGGAGGAGGTAGGTACACCATCAATTGCTGGACACAATAACACAACTGAGGAGGAAGTGAAGAGGCTACTAACGAGCTGGATACCTGAAAGGCGATGGGCGGGTAACATTTCTCCATAGGGGCCTGGAAAGGGGGAGAGGAGCTATTGTTCCCTAACAACAATCTTCAACACGTCTATCGAACAGGGCAACTACCTGAGGTATGGAAGAACAAATGTAGTTCCAATCTTTAAAAAGGAGACAGGAACTGCACTAAACTACAGACAGTGTCAATGACATGTATATATGCAAGGTCATGGAAGATTATCAGAAGAAGTGTGGTGGAGCACCTAGAAAGGAAAAACTTATCAACGACGGCCAACACGGTTTCAGGGATGAAATCCTGTCACAAACCTACTGGAGTTCTACGACAGGGTGACAGCAATAAGACAAGAGAGAGGGGGTGGTGCATATTCCTGAACTGTAAGAAGGCGTTTGACACAGTTCCCCACAAAGTTAGTGCAAAATCTGGAGGACCAGGCAGGGATAACAGGAAGGCACTCAATAGATCAGGGAATACCTGTCAGGAAGACAGCAGCGAGTCATGGTACGTAGCGAGGTGTCAGAGTGGGCGCCGGTGACGAGTGGGGTTCTACAGGGGTCAGTCCTAGGACCGGTGCTGTTTCTGGTATTTGTGAACGACGTGACGGAAGGAATAGACTCCGAAGTGTCCCTGTTTGCAGATGATGTGAAGTTGATGAGAAGAATTCAATCGGACGAGGACCAGGCAGAACTACAAAGGGATCTGGACAGCCTGCAAGCCTTGTCCAGCAATTGGCTCCTGGAGTTCAACCCCACCAAGTGCAAAGTCATGAAGATTGGGGAAGGGCAAAGAAGACCGCAGACGGAATACAGTCTAGGGGCCAGAGACTAAAAACCTCAATCAAGGAAAAGATCTTGTGTGAGTATAACACCAGGCACATCTCCTGAGGCGCACATCCACCAAATAACTGCTGCAGCATATGGGCGCCTAGCTAACCTAAGAACAGCATTTCGACATCTTAATAAAGAATCGTTCAGGACCCTGTACACTGTGTACGTTAGCCCATACTGGAGTATGCAGCACCAGTTTGGAACCCACTTCAAGCCAAGCACGTAAAGAAGCTAGAGAAAGTGCAAAGGTTTGCAACAAGACTAGTCCCGGAGCTAAGGGGTATATCCTACGAGGAGAGGTTAAGGGAAATCATCCTGATGACACTGGAGGACAGGAGAGATAGGGGGACATGATAACGACATATAAGATACTGAGAGGAATTGACAAGGTGGACAGATACAGACTGTTCCAGAGATGGGACACAGCAACAAGGGAACACAGTTGGAAGATGAAGACTCAAATGAATCATAGGGATGTTAGGAAGTATTTCTTCAGCTATAGAGTGGTCGGGAAGTGGAATAGCTTGGGAAGCGATGTAGTGGAGGCAGGTTCCATACATAGCTTTAAGGAGAGGTATGATAAAACTCACGGAGCAGGGAGCGTGACCCAGTAGCGGCCAGTGAAGAGGTGGGGCCAGCAGCTATGACTCGACCCCTGCAACCACAACTAGGTGAGAGACAACTAGGTGAGTACACACACACACATTTATTAAATGGTAATTAAAATTGAATTATCTATTTTCTCGTTATGTTGAGATTGATTTTAGTAGATTTTTTTGCGTAAACAAATCTTTCCTCTGTCCAGCAATTCCCCCTTCTCTTTTTTCTCCTATGGGTTTTCCTTTCTTTCTTTCTTTTCTTTCACCTTGTATTTGTCCTTCATTTTATTCGCCTTTCTTCGCTCTGTGTTCTCGTCCCACCCTTGCGGGCCGCTAGCCTCATTGCAGTGCTCCTTTCCTAGAATATGACTGTCTCCACTACTACTATTACTACTACTACTACTTCCACTACTTACTCCATTATTACCCCACTCTTTTGTACCCTCCCCTGTCTGCCTGCCTATAAATACCCTTCCTCTGTCTCTGTGTGTTAGTGTGACTTTGTAAATGGTCCAAGTCGGGCCGAAACGTCGTCGTAAGCTCCTCTCTTTTATATGTGCGGGTTGTGTGTGTACTTTCCTCTGATTATCCCGCAAAAAGAGCCGTTTTTTTAAGCCTAACTCGCCGATTTGGCTTATTCTGCACCACATATAAGATATATGAGCTTGAAGAAATGTATTTCATAGACTTGGAGTTTCTTGGACATATATTGAGGTCCAATCAATGTTTAGGTGACAAATCAATCACCATCATCAGGATGATGGAACATGATTGTCCTTGAACAAACTTGAAATATTTCTTACAACAAACAAACAGGTTAAATCACCGACAAGAATCAGCATGGTGACCAGGTTAGACCATCAACCGTCAAAGTGAGTCTGGTCACCAGGTGACCTGGTATTGACTTGTATTTTGTTCCTCTTAATTTCTCGTTTTTATTATTAGATACAAAATGTGCTCTGAATCGACCTCAAAGTAATGCATATTATAATAATAAATACTCTGGGATACAATTTCAACTCACTTTGATAGGCATAATTTTATTAATCAGCATCAACACTGCATCAAGATCCTTCTTACAGTTCATAACTAAACTTTTGACCTAAGCTGCGGAAGAAGCATTGCAAAAATGACTGCAGTAATATTCCTTTATAAACAAAGCATTTGAGGAGTGACACGACCTGTAGAAGAAGTTGTGAGCACAACAGTTTTTAAGTTAAACAATAGTTTATGTATTTTCATGTTTTGAATCCAAATATCACCTTGAAGAATGCTTATTGACTAATGGTTTATAGATACTAGACATGTAATATTTGATTATTTTATTATAACGTACAATATGTGTCAGTATGTTTTAAACTCTAATCCGTAACTACTCTCTGCCTTTTTGCTTGACGCTTATAGTGGGCTGAAGAATCATCTCTTGCCAATGTCCAGCAATAGTCTGCAAGCATTCTTGTGGCCCATTTGCTCTGGTACCATTTTTCTATGGTTGAAATATCTTGGTGAAATCTTTCACCATGTTCGTCACTAACTGCCCAACAGTTCGCTGGAAAAAGGTCTAAATGTGAGTCAAAAAAGTGGATTTTAAGTGACATGTTATATATCTTCTTCCTCCTCGCCACATCCTTCATCTGACTCGAAGGATACCCAAGTTGGAGCATCAGGAACAGGTAGACCTTCTCCATGTGCAACTGGGCCAATAGCTGATGGAATGTTTGGATATTCAATGGGCTCCTTTTTTTCTTTGACAAGCTCTTTTTTACTCGAGGTACCATGTCTGTTGCTCCCATGTCATTGGAACAGCAAAAGGCATTCCTTTCCTTTTCCTGTTCAACCATTGGCGAAGGTTAGTAGCACAATTGTTGCAGCATATGTGCGGAGACCAGTTCTTATCCTGGTCACCAAACTTGCATCCAAAATATAGGTGATATGCCTTTCTTACCATAGCAGTTATACGGTGCTTCTGTGATGCAGAGGCCACCTCACCACAAATATAGCAGAAGTTGTCTGCAATATTCACGCAAGTACGAGGCATCTGAAAGAAGAAAACAACAAACAATTAGAAGATAAACAGTAAATTTATTCATTAATTTATCATTATAATACAGAGCATGACAGGTATGCAGAAGTATTTATATCATTCAGTAGGAAAATAAAATTAATATAATATACCTCACATGCATATCAATAGCTTGCGTGTCGTATGAGGCGACTAAAATGCCTGGAGCAATGGGCTAGTAACCCCTTCTCCTGTATTCATTTACTAAAAAAGAGTAGAAGAAAAACTTTATATAATTGGGATGCTTGAATGTACGTGGATGTAGTGCGGATGATAAGAAAGAGATGATTGCTGATGTTATGAATGAAAACAAGCTGGATGTCATGGCCCTAAGCGAAACAAAGCTGAGTTTCAGTGAGGAGAAATAAATGGGATTAAGTCAGGAGTATCTGACAGAGTTAGAGCTAAGGAAGGGGTAGCAATAATGCTGAAGAATCAGTTATGGAAGGAGAAGAGGGAATATAATTGTGTAAATTCAAGGATTGTGTGAAGAGAGGAGTGTAGAGGAGAGAGAGATTTTGGGAGATGTTAAGTGAATGTATAGGAACCTTTGAACCAAGTGAGAGAGTAATTATGGTAGGGGACCTAAATGCTAAAGTAGGTAAACATTTAGAGAGGGTGTGGTAGGTAAGTTTGGGGTGCCAGGTGTAAATGGTAATGGGAACCCATTGATTGAACTTTGTATAGAAAGGGGTTTAGTTATAGGTAATACGTATTTTAAGAAAAAGTTGATAAATAAGTATGATGTAGGGCGTAATGACAGTAGTTTGTTGGACTGGGTATTGGTAGATAAAAGACTTGAGTAGACTTCAGGATGTACATGTTTATAGAGGGGCCACAGATATATCAGATCACTTTTTAGTTGTAGCTACAGTGGGAGTAAAAGGTAGATGGGATACAAGGAAAATAGAAACAGCAAATAAGAGAGAGGGAAAGTTGTGTATAAAGGAGGATTCAACCAGACGAAGATATAGAATGGGAAGGAATCAGGTTAAGCCACGGGTGTTCTGAAGTTTGGAGCATTTAACAATGTAATGGGAGAGGAAAGCATCTACAGAGACAAAGCCAGGGCTAAGATTCATACAGGGAAAGTTGTGTATAAGGGAGGATTCAACCAGACGGCGACTGTGAAAGTTGGACGTAGGGTAGACAGTTTTAGCAGAAGACCAATCAATAGGATGACTGTGATCTCTGACATGACAGAAAAGAGCATTATTAGTGTCGGCAAGCCTAACACTATTTTTGTGCTCCCTGAGTCTGTCAGAAAGAGATCTATAGATTCTCCTGGTGTCTACTCTATTTCTTGCTCCTCCTGTCCTCTTCAGTACTTTGGAGAAACTGGCCGATCTCTTTCTGACAGACTTAGGGAGCACAAAAATAGTGTTAGGCTTGCCGACACTAATAATGCTCTTTTCTGTCATGTCAGGGATCACAGTCATCCTATTGATTGGTCTTCTGCTAAAACTGTCTACCCTACGTCCAACTTTCACAGTCGCCGTCTGGTTGAATCCTCCCTTATACACAACTTTCCCTGTATGAATCTTAGCCCTGGCTTTGTCTCTGTCGATGCTTTCCTCTCCCATTACATTGTTAAATGCTCCAAACTTCAGAACACCCGTGACTTATCCTGATTCCTTCCCCTTCTATCTCTTCCCCCTTCTCCTTTCTCCTCTGTGTTTACTTTCTTTTCTTTTGCCTTGTATTTGTCCTTTATTTTATTTTATTTTCATTTTTTCCCCTCTATGTTGTTGTCCTTACCCTATGCGGGCCGCCAGCTTCATTGCAGTGCTGCTTTCCTAGAATATGATTGACTCCACTACTACTACTACTACTACTACCACCACTACCACTACTACCTCCATTATTACCCCTACACCACTTTTTGTGCCCTTCCCTGTCTGCCTGCCTATAAATACCCCTTGTTCCTGTCCTGTGTTAGTGTGACTTTGTAAATGGTCCAAGTTGGACCGAAACGTCGTCGTAAGCTCCTCTCTTTTTATATGTGCGGGTTGTGTGTGTATTGTTCCAGTCACGGTATTGTGCCTTTTTTTTTATAGGTGGTTTTGGTTGCCAATATGACGTTTTCCAGAGCGTAGTTCTAGCTGCAAAGAAAGGCATATTTACGCGAATCAAAGAGGGGATGGGCAGTTAAGAAATCAATATTTTCAATTAAGAGAGAAATAAAAAAGGAATAAGAAAAGCAAGAAGGGATTATGAGGCTAAGGTCGCAAGGGATTCGAAGACTAACCCAAAAGGGTTCTTTCCTGTATACAGAAGTAAGATTAGGGACAAGATAGGCCCACTTAAGAGTAACTCAGGTCAGATCACTGATAGTGATAAGGATATGTGTGAAATTTTCAATACTTACTTCCTCTCAGTTTTTACTCGGGAAGATACTAGCGAAATTCCAGAAAAAATAAATTATGTAGAACAGGAAGATAATAAACTATGCTCGATTGGGGTAACTAGTGACATGGTCCTCAGACAAATAGAGAAATTAAAACCTAACAAATCCCCCGGCCCTGATGAACTGTTTGCAAGAGTTTTAAAGGAATGTAAAGAGGTACTTGGCATACCTTTGGCTAATCTTTTCAATATATCACTACAAACTGGCATTGTGCCAGACAAGTGGAAAATGGCAAATGTAATACCTATTTACAAGGCAGGTGACAGGTCCTTAGCTTCGAACTATAGACTTTCAATAGAGTTCCACATCAGAGGCTATTGAGGAAACACGGAATAGGAGGATAATTTTTTTTCCTGGGTAGAGGCATGGTTGACAAATAGGCAGCAGAGAGTTTGCATAAATGGGGAGAAATCAGAACGTCACAAACGGTGATCCACAGGGGTCAGTGTTGGGCCTCTTGTTGTTCACAGTTTACATAAACGACATAGATGAGGGAATAAATAGCAACATAAGCAAATTCGCTGATGAGACCAAAATAGGCCGTCCAATTCATTCTAATGAGGACATTAGAGCACTCCAGGAGGATTTGAATAGACTGATGCCGTGGTCGGAGAAGGGGGAGATGCAGTTTAATATAGACAAATGCAAAGTTCTAAATGTTGGACAGGACAATAACCATGCCACATATAAACTGAATAATAGGATTTAAGAGTTCTGGTTAGCAGTAATCTGAAACCAAGACAACAGTTCATAAGTGCTAGCAATAAAGCTAACAGAATCCTTGGCTTCATATCAAGAAGTATAAATAATAGAAGTCCTCAGGTTGTTCTTCAACTCTATATATCTTTGGTTAGGCCTCATTTAGATTATGCTGCACAGTTTTGGTCACCGTATTACAGAATGGATGTAAATGCACTGGAAAACGTACAGAGGAGGATGACAAAGTTAATTCCATGTATCAGAGATCTTCAATATGAGGATAGACTGAAGGCCCTGAATCTGCACTCTAGAAAAGCGTAGAATTAGGGGGATAAGATTGAGGTATATAAATGGAAAACAGGAATAAATAAAGGGATGTAAATAGCGTGTTGAAAATATCCAGCCAAGACAGGACTCACAGCAATGGTTTTAAGTTGGAAAAGTTGGAAAAGTATAGGAAAGCACTGGTTTGGTAATAGAGTTGTGGATGAGTGGAACAAACTCCCGAGTACCGTCATAGAAGCTAAGACGTTGTATAGTTTTAAAAATAGGTTAGATCAATACATGAGTTGGTGTGGGTGGGTGCTCCTTCCTTAAGTGGAAGTGACCTGACTACCTGAATTTACCTGGTCAGGTCTAAGCTGGGAGTGACATGGACCTGCCTCGCATGGGTCAGTAGGCCTGCTGCAGTGTTCCTTCTTTCTTATGTCCTTATATATATATATATATATATATATATATATATATATATATATATATATATATATATATATATATATATATATATATATATATATATGTATATATATATATATATATATATATATATATATATATATATATATATATATATATATATATATATATATATATATATATATATATATATATATATATATATATATATATATATATATTATATATATATATATATACTATATATATATATATGTCGTGCCGATTAGGTAAAACTGGTCAATTAGCAAGAACTCATTTAAAATTAAATCCTTTCTAAAATTTTCTCTTATACGTTAAAAGATATATTTTTTTCATTTATGTTAATGTAAGAATTTATAATTTTGTACCAGAGAAACTTTGAAAACCTACCTAACCTTATTACAACAAGCAATTTAATTTAGCCTAACCCAACTAAATATATTTTAGATACGTTAACATTAATTTAATAATAAACAACACAATGAAATATATTTTTTTGTTATTTCCCGAATGATTTTGGAAATTATTGCATACACAAATTTTCGTTGTCTTATATGGCAAGGTGAGCGTTGTATTTAGCCAAAATACAAGTTTTACCTAATCGGACGACATATATATATATATATATATATATATATATATATATTATATATATATATATTGTGCGAATCAAATCAATTAACAAGAACTCATCTAAAATTAAGTCCTTCTAAAATTTTCTCTTATACGTTTAAAGATATATATTTTTCATTTATGTTAATGTAAAATTTATAATTTTTTAAAGAGAAACTTTGAAACCTACCTAACCTTTTACAACAAGCGCAATTTAATTTAGCCTCCCAACTAAAATATATTTTTTGATAATTAACATTAATTTAATAATAAACATATATATATTGTCGTGCGTTAGTGCTTGCGATTTTGTTAAATGGCAACGCTCACCTTGCCATATAAGACAAGTGAAAATTTGTATGCAATAATTTCGCCAAAATCATTCTGAACATAAGGAAAAAAATATATTTCATTGTGTTTGTTTATTATTAAATTAATGTTAACGTATCTAAAATATATTTAGTTGGGTTAGGCTAAATTAAATTGCCTTTTTAATAAGGTTGGAGGTTTTTTAAAATTTTTTGGTACAAAATTTTTAAATTTTTTAATTAAATAAATAAAAAAAATATCTTTAAACGTTAAGAAATTTTGAAAGACCTTAATTTTAAAGAGTTCTTTTTAATTGGTTTTAATCCCCAAAAAAAAAAAAATATATATATATATATATATATATAATATATATATATATATATATATATATATATATATATATATGTCGGCCATTAGGAACCCATTTTTTGGAAATGGGAACCTCCCGCCATATAAACAAGTGAAAATTTGACAATAATTTCCCAAAAACATTCTGAAAAAGACAAAAAAAATTTTATTGTGTTTTTTTTTTTTTAAATAATTGTTAAGTATCTAAAATATATTTTTTTGGGTTACTAAATTTTAAAATTGGGGTAATAAGGTTGAGGGTTTTTTAAAAATTTTCTTGGTACAAAAATAAATTTTAAAATTAAATAAAAAAAAATAAATATCTTTTGTATGGAAAATTTTGAAAGATAATTTTTAAAGAGTTCTTGCTAATTGACAGTTTCTTGGACAAAAATATAGGAACATAAGAACATAAGAAAAGGGGAACACTGCAGC
>WNWK01057653.1:0-10681 GCA_009830355.1 Cherax destructor
CATTTTAGCACTATTTATGGGTATTTTTAATGTTTCATGTATTTTCGAAAATAATTAAATACTCAATAAAAATATTGTTTTTATAGATTTTAATAGGATTTTTTAAAAATATGAAATAATAAATAAATATTCAAAAAAGCTATAAAAAAATTGATTTTATTGCATTTTTACGATTGGGATTTCAAGGGGTTTTCTGAAAAACTATATTTTTAAAATAAAATCCACCTAGTAAACTTCCTAAAGAAAATTTAAAATTTTGCTAACTTTTCCCATAAATTTCAATTGCAGTAGAAATTCCATTTAAAAGTTTGAAAATCTAATTTTTTTAGTAAAAAATAGGGTTTTAGAAAAGAACTCAAACCGCTCTAAAACTTAAATATGCAATAAAATACGATTTTGGGACATTTTCTGAGCTTTTTAATGTTTCATGTATTTTTAGAAAATAATATGAAATATTCTAAATTAATATTGATTTTTTTTTAGATTTTTAATGGGGGTTTTTTAAAAATATGTCATAATAAATAAATATTAAAAATGCTATAAAACTTCTCTTTATTGCATTTTTGACGATTTAAGGCATTTTAAAGGTTTTCAGAAAACTATTTTTTAGATAAAATCCACCATAAATAAACTTCCCAAAGAAAATCATAAAATTTTGCTACCTTTTCCCATAAATTTCAATTGCAAAAATTCTATTTAAAAGTTTGAAAATCTACGTATTTTTTGCTAAAAAATGGTTTTTGCCAGAAAGGAACACTCAAACGCTCTAAATCTTTGAAATATGCAATAAAATACCATTTTAGCCCATTTTTATGATATTTTTATGATTCATGTATTTTGAAAAATAATATGAAATATTCTATAAAAATATTGATTTTTTTAGATTTTTAATGGGATTTTTATAATATGTAAATAATTAATAAATATTCAAATATGCTATAAAACTTGATTTTATTGCATTTTTGACGATTAAGGCATTTTGAAGGATTTTCTGAAAAACTGTTTTTTAGATAAAATCCACCTATGATAAACTTCCTAAAAAAAAATCAAAAATTTTCTAACTTTTCCCATAAATTTCAATTGAATTGAAATTCTTTTAAAAGTTTGAAAATCTACTTTTTTAGCTAAAAAATGAGTTTTGGAAAACCCTCAAACGCTCTAAAACGTCGAAATTTTCAATAAAATACGATTTTAACATTTTAAGGTTTTAATGTTTTTATGTATTTTAAAATAAATGAAATATTCTAAATTAATATTGATTTTATAGATTTTTAATGGGATTTTTAAAAATATGTACATAATAAATAAATATTAAAAAATGCTATAAAACGATTTTATTGCATTTTTTTACGATTTAAAGGCATTTTAAGGATTTTTTTGAAAAACTATTTTTTTAGATAAAATCCACCTATGAGTAAAACTTCAAAAGAAAATCATAAAATTTTTTCTCTTTTCCCATAAATTTCAATTTTTCAGTAGAAATTTTATTTAAAAGTTTGAAAATCTACTATTTTAGCTAAAAAAAGTTTTGGAAAACCCTCAAACCGCTCTAAACGTCAAATTGCAATAAAATACCATTTTGCACATTTTTGATATTTTTATGTTTCATGTATTTTGAAAAATAATATGAAAAATTCTATAAAAATATTGATTTTTATAGATTTTTAATGGGATTTTTTTTTAATATTAAATAATTAATAAATATTAAAAAAATGCTATAAAACATTTTTTTTGCATTTTTTTACGATTAAACATTTTAAGGATTTTCTGAAAAACTATATTTTTTTGAAAAATCCACCTATATAAAATTCCAAAAGAAAATTATAAAATTTTGCTAACTTTTCCCATAAATTTCAATTCATTTGAAATTCTATTTAAAAGTTTGAAAATCTCGTATTTTAGCTAAAAAAAGAGTTTTGACAGAAAACTCAAACCGCTCTAAAACGTCGAAATATGCAATAAAATTCGATTTTAGCACATTTTCTGAGCTTTTTTTGTTTCATGTATTTTTTGAAAATAATATAAATATCTATAAAAATATTGATTTTTATTGGGGGGTTTTTGGTTTTTTAAAAAAAATTTAAAAAATTTAAATATTAAAAAAACTATAAAACTTGATTTTTTTTTCATTTTTGACAAATTTTTAAAACATTTTCAAGGGGTTTTTGAAAACACTATTTTTTTTATAAAATATATCTGGTAAAATTCCTAAAAAAAAAACTTAAAATTTTGCTTAATTTTTTCCCTTAAATTTAATTGCAGTAAATTCTTTTAAAAAAAGTGATAATCAAAAATTTTAGCTAAAATAAATTTTTTCCCGAAAAAAATAAACCCGCTCCCCAAAAAGTCGAAATATGCCATAAAATGAAATTTTGGGGGCCTTTTCTAGCTTTTTAATGTTTCATGTATTTTTTGGAAAATAATATAAAATTCTAAATTAATATTGATTTTTATAGATTTTTAATGAGATTTTTAAAAAAAATGTAAAAAAAAAAATAAATATTCAAAAATGCTATAAAACTTGATTTTTTTTCATTTTGACGATTAAAGGCATTTTGAAGGATTTTCTGAAAAACTATTTTTTTTATAAAATCCACCTTAAACTTCCTAAAAAAAAAACATAAAATTTTGCTAACTTTTCCCATAAATTTCAATTTCAGTAAATTCTATTTAAAAGTTTAAAAAAAAATACATTTTTGCTAAAAAATAACCCTTGAAAACCCTCAAACCGCTCTAAATCGTCGAAATATGCAATAAAATACCATTTTAGCACATTTTTATGATATTTTTTATGTTTCATGTATTTTTTGAAAAATAATATGAAATATTCTATAAAAATATTGATTTTTATAGATTTTTAATGGGATTTTTTAAAAATATGTAAATAATTTATAAATATTAAAAAATGCTATAAAACTTGATTTTATTGCATTTTTGACGATTTAAAAAGGGATTTTCAAGGTTTTCTGAAAAACTATATTTTTAGATAAAATCCACCTTGAAATAAACTTCCCAAAATAAAATCATAAAATTTTGCTAACTTTTCCCATAAATTTCAATTGCAGTAAAAATTATATTTAAAAGTGTGATAATCTAAATATTTTAGCTAAAAAATGAGTTTTGATAGAAAATCACTAAAACCGCTCTAAAACGTCAAAAATATGCAATAAAATACGATTTTTACACATTTTTCTGAGCTTTTAATGTTTCATGTATTTTTCGAAAATAATATAAAAAACTCTATAAAAATTTGATTTTTTTTAAAATTTTTAATGGGATTTTTAAAAATATTAAATAATAAATAAATATTCAAAAATGCTATAAAACTTGGGTTTTATTGCATTTTTTTTACATTAAAGGCATTTTGAAGGATTTTCTGAAAAACTTTTTTTAGATAAAATCCAAAAAAGAAAATTAAAAAATTTTGCTAACTTTTCCCATAAATTTCAATTGCAGTGAAATTCTTTTAAAAGTTTGAAAATCTACATATTTTATAAAAATGAGTTTTGCCAGAAAACCCTCAAACCCTCTAAATCGTCGAAATATGCAATAAAATACCATTTTTTAAAACATTTTTATGATATTTTTATTTTCATGTATTTTTGAAAAATAATATGAAATATTCTATAAAAATATTGATTTTTATAATTTTAATGGGATTTTTTTTTAATATGTAAAAAAATTAATAAATATTCAAAATGCTATAAAACTTATTTTTTGCATTTTTTGGGGGCAATTAAGGCATTTTCAAAGGTTTTCTGAAAAACTATATTTTTTAGATAAAATCCACCTATGGGTAAGCTTCCTAAAAGAAAATCATAAAATTTTGCTAACTTTTCCATAAATTTCAATTGCAGTAGAAATTCTATTTAAAAGTGTGATAATCTAAGTGTTGTAGCTAAAAAAATGAGTTTTGCCGAAAAAACACTCAAACTGCCTAAAACGTCGAAATATGCTAAAATACATTTTAGCACATTTTTTTAGGGTTTTTAATGTTTCATGTATTTTTGAAAAAAATCATGAAATATTCTATAAAAATATTGATTTTTATAGATTTTAATATGATTTTTTAAAAAATGTAAAAAAAGTTATTAAATATTCAAAAAAATGCTATAAAACGTTTTTTGCATTTTTTTACGATTTAAGGCATTTTGAAGGATTTTCTGAAAAACTAATTTTTTAAAATAAAATCCACCTATGGTAAGCTTCCCAAAAAAAAAATCAAAAAATTTTGCTAACTTTTCCCATAAATTTCAATTGCAGTAGAAATTCTATTTAAAAGTTTGAAAATCTGTATTTTAAACTAAAAAATGAGTTTTCCAGAAAACCACTCAAACCGCTCTAAAAAAGTCAAATTTTCAATAAAATACGATTTTAGCACATTTTTCTGAGCTTTTAATGTTTCATGTATTTTCGAAAAAAAATATGAAATATTCTAAATTAATATTGATTTTTATAGATTTTAATGGGATTTTTTAAAAATATGTACATAATAAATAAATATTAAAAAATGCTATAAAACTTGATTTTATTGCATTTTTTGACGATTTAAGGCATTTTGAAGGTTTTCTGAAAAACTATTTTTAGATAAAATCCACCTGAAATAAGCTACCTAAAAGAAAATCATAAAATTTTGCTAACTTTTCCCATAAATTTCAATTTGCAGTAGAAATTATTTTAAAAAAATTTGAAAATCTACGTATTTTAGCTAAAAAATGAGTTTTGCCAGAAACCACTCAAACCGCTCTAAAAACGTCGAAATATGCAATAAAATCCATTTTACACATTTTATGTTTCATGTATTTTTGAAAAAAAAATTAAAAAAATTCTATAAAAAATTGATTTTTTATAGATTTTTAAATAGGATTTTTTTAATATGAAATAATTTATAAATATTCAAAATGCTATAAAACTTGATTTTATTGCATTTTTTACAATTAAAACATTTTCAAGGATTTTCTGAAAAACTATATTTTTAGATAAAAAAATTTTCCTATGAGTAAGCTTCCTAAAAAAAAATTATAAAATTTTGCTAACTTTTCCCATAAATTTCAATTGCAGTAGAAATTCTATTTAAAAATTTGAAAATCTAGGTATTTTAAACTAAAAATGAGTTTTTCCAGAAAAGCACTCAAAAACCCCTAAAACGTCGAAGTATGCAATAAAATACGATTTTAGCCATTTTTCTGAGCTTTTTAATGTTTCATGTATTTTTCCGAAAATAATAGAAATACTCTATAAAAATATTGATTTTTATAGATTTTTAATGGGATTTTTTAAAAATATTTAAATAATTAATAAATATTCAAAAATGCTATAAAACTTGATTTTATTGCATTTTTTTTAAAATTAAGTCATTTTCAAGGATTTTTGAAAACACTATTTTTTTAGATAAAATATATCTGAGTAAACTTCCAAAAGAAAATCTTAAAATTTTGCTTAATTTTTTTCCCCTAAATTTCAATTGCAGTAGAAATTCTATTTAAAATTGTTGATAATCTAAGTATTTTAGCTAAAAAGGAGTTTTGCCGAAAAGCACTCAAACCCGCTCTAAAAAAAGTCGAAATATGCAATAAAATACGATGTTAGCACATTTTTCTGAGCTTTTTAATGTTTCATGTATTTTTGGAAAATAATATGAAATATTCTAAATTAATATTGATTTTTATAGATTTTTAATGGGTTTTTTTTTAATATGTAAAAAAATTAAAAAATATTCAAAAATGTATAAAACTTGATTTTAATTGCCCTTTTTTGACGATTTAAAAAGGGATTTTCAAGGATTTTCTGAAAAACTATATTTTTTAGATAAAATCCACCTTTGATAAGCTTCCTAAAAAAAAAATCATAAAATTTTTTACTTTTCCCATAAATTTCAATTTTTTGTAGAAATTCTTTTAAAAATGAGTTTTCGAGAAAACACTCAAACCCTTAAATCGTCGAAATATGCAATAAAATAAATTTTAGCACATTTTTATGATATTTTTATGTTTCATGTATTTTTTGAAAAATAATATGAAATATTCTATAAAAATATTGATTTTTAGATTTTTTTAAAGGGATTTTTTTTTAAAATATGTAAATAATTAATAAATATTCAAAAAAAGCTATAAAACTTGATTTTATTCATTTTTGACATTAAAGCATTTCAAGGTTTTCAGAAAAAAATATATTTTTAGATAAAATCCACCTATGGGTAAACTTCCTAAAAGAAAATCATAAAAAATTTTTCTAACTTTTCCCATAAATTTCAATTGCAATGAAATTCTATTTAAAGTTTGAAAATCTAAATTTTTAGCTAAAAAATGAGTTTTGCCCCGAAAACCCTCAAACCGGGTCCCAAAACTCAGGAAATTTTCAATAAAAAAACGATTTTTTGCACATTTTTCTAAGCTTTTTAATGTTTCATGTATTTTCGAAAATAATATGAAATACTCTATAAAAAAAATTGATTTTTTTAGATTTTTATGGGGTTTTTTAAAAATATTAAATAATTAATAAATATTCTAAAATGCTATAAAACTTGATTTTATTGCATTTTTGACGATTTAAGGGCAATTTCAAGGTTTTTGAAAAACACTTTTTTTTTTTTAGATAAAATATACCTGAGTAAACTTCTAAAGAAAATCTTAAAATTTTGTTTAATTTTCCCATAAATTTCAATTCGGTTTTGAAATTTCTATTTAAAAGTGTGATAATCTAAGTATTTTAGCTAAAAAAGAGTTTTGCCAGAAAATCCTCAAACCTCTAAAACGTCGAAATATGCAATAAAAAAACGATTTTAGCACTTTTTCTGAAACTTTTTAATGTTTCATGTATTTTGGAAAATAATATAAATATTCTATAAAAATATTGATTTTTAAAGATTTTTAATAAGGTTTTAAAAATATGTAAATAAAAAAATATATATTCAAAAATGCTATAAAAACGATTTTTTGCATTTTTGACGATTAAAAACATTTTGAAGGATTTTTTTGAAAAACTTTTTTTTTTGATAAAATCCACCTATGAGTAACTTCCTAAAGAAAATCATAAAATTTTGCTAACTTTTCCCATAAATTTCAATTGCAGTAGAAATTCTATTTAAAAGTTTGAAAATTCGTTTTTAGCTAAAAAATGGTTTTTTTCAAAAAGCACTCAAACCGCTCTAAATCGTCGAAATATGCAATAAAAAAAACATTTTAGCACATTTTTTTTTGATATTTTTTTTTCATGGGATTTTTGAAAAATAATATGAAATATTCTATAAAAATATTGATTTTTTTTTTTTTTAATGGGATTTTTTTTAAAAAAATGTAAATAATTAATAAATATTCAAAAAAAGCTATAAAAACTTGATTTTTTTTGCATTTTTTGACGATTTAAGGCATTTTCCCAAAAGTTTTCTGAAAAACTATATTTTTAGATAAAATCCACCTTTGAAAGCTTTCCCAAAAAAAAAATCATAAAATTTTGCTTAAATTTTCCCTTTTATTTCAATAATTGTGAAATTCTATTTAAAGTGTGATAATCTAAGTATTTTAGCTAAAAAATGAAATTTTGCCAAAAAAAAACTCAAACCGCTCTAAAAACGTCGAAATATCAATAAAATAACATTTTAACACATTTTTATGATTTTTTTAGGTTTCATGTATTTTTTTAAAAAAAAATGAAATATTCTATAAAAATATTGATTTTTATAAAATTTTAATGGGATTTCTTTAATATATTAAATAATTTAAATATTCAAAATGCTATAAAACTTGATTTTATTTCATTTTTTACGATTTTAAGGCATTTTCAAGGTTTTCAGAAAAACTATATTTTTAGATAAAATCCACCTTTGAGTAAACCTAAACGAAAATCATAAAATTTTGCTAACTTTTTTCCCCTAAATATCAATTGCAATTTGAAATTCTATTTAAAAGTTTGATAATCTAAGTATTTTAAACTAAAAAATGAGTTTTGCGAGAAAAGCACTCAAACCGCTCCCAAAACGTCGAAATATGCAATAAAATACGATTTTAGCACATTTTCTGGAAAATAATATTAAATAATAAAATTATACTTCTTTTATAAATTTCAATTGCGTGAAATTCCCATTTAAAAGTTTGAAAAATCTAGGTATTTTAGCTAAAAATGAAGTTTTGCCAGAAAAGCACTCAAACCGCTCCCAAATCGTCAAAAAAATCAATAAAAAAACCATTTTAAACACATTTTTTGATATTTTTTATGTTTCATGTATTTTTGAAAAAAAAATAAAATATTCTATAAAAATATTGATTTTTATAGATTTTAATGGGATTTTTATAATATGTAAATAATTATTAAATATTAAAAAATGCTATAAAACTTGATTTTATTGCATTTTTTGACGATTTAAGGCATTTTCAAGGATTTTCTGAAAAACTATATTTTTTAGATAAAATCCACCTATGGGTAAGCTTCCTAAAAGAAAATCATAAAATTTTGCTAACTTTTCCCATAAATTTCAATTGCAGTAGAAATTCTATTTAAAAGTTTGAAAATCTAGGTATTTTAGCTAAAAAAGGAGTTTTGCCAGAAAAGCACTCAAACCGCTCTAAAACGTCGAAATATGCAATAAAATACGATTTTAGCACATTTTTCTAAACTTTTTAATGTTTCATGTATTTTTAGAAAATAATATGAAATATTCTAAATTAATATTGATTTTTATAGATTTTTAATGGGATTTTTAAAAATATGTAAATAATTTATAAATATTCAAAAATGCTATAAAACGTTATTTTATTGCATTTTTGACGATTTAAGCATTTTCAAGGATTTTTGAAAAACTATTTTTAGATAAAATCCACCTATGAGTAAGCTTCCTAAAAGAAAATCATAAAATTTTGCTAACTTTTCCCATAAATTTCAATTGCAGTAGAAATTCTATTTAAAAGTGTGATAATCTAAGTATTTTAGCTAAAAAATGAGTTTTGCCAGAAAATCACTCAAACCGCTCTAAAACGTCGAAATATGCAATAAAATACGATTTTAGCACATTTTTCTGAGCTTTTTAATGTTTCATGTATTTTTCGAAAATAACATGAAATATTCTATAAAAATATTGATTCTTATAGATTTTTAATATGATTTTTTAAAAATATGTAAATAATTAATAAATATTCAAAAATGCTATAAAACTTGATTTTATTGCATTTTTGACGATTTAAGGCATTTTCAAGGATTTTCTGAAAAACTATATTTTTTAGATAAAATCCACCTATGAGTAAGCTTCCTAAAAGAAAATTATAAAATTTTGCTAACTTTTCCCATAAATTTCAATTGCAGTAGAAATTCTATTTAAAAGTTTGAAAATCTACGTATTTTAGCTAAAAAATGAGTTTTGACAGAAAAGCACTCAAACCGCTCTAAAACGTCGAAATATGCAATAAAATACGATTTTAGCACATTTTTCTGAGCTTTTTATTGTTTCATGTATTTTTCGAAAATAATATGAAATACTCTATAAAAATATTGATTTTTATAGATTTTTTAAAGGGTTTTTAAAAATATGTAAATAATTAATAAATATTAAAATGCTATAAAACTTGATTTTATTGCATTTTTGACGATTTAAGGCATTTTCAAGGTTTTCTGAAAAACTATTTTTTTTAGATAAAATATATCTGAGTAAGCTTCCTAAAAGAAAATCTTAAAATTTTGCTTAATTTTCCCTTAAATTTCAATTGCAGTAGAAATTCTATTTAAAAGTGTGATAATCTAAGTATTTTAGCTAAAAAATGAGTTTTGCCAGAAAAGCACTGAAACCGCTCTAAAACGTCGAAATATGCCATAAAATGAAATTTTAGGCCATTTTTCTGAGCTTTTTAATGTTTCATGTATTTTTGGAAAATAATATGAAATATTCTAAATTAATATTGATTTTTATAGATTTTTAATGAGATTTTTTAAAAATATGTAAATAATAAATAAATATTCAAAAATGCTATAAAACTTGATTTTATTGCATTTTTTGACGATTAAAGGCATTTTGAAGGATTTTCTGAAAAACTATTTTTTTTAGATAAAATCCACCTATGAGTAAGCTTCCTAAAAGAAAATTATAAAATTTTTCTAACTTTTCCCATAAATTTCAATTGCAGTAGAAATTCTTTTAAAAGTTTGAAAATCTACGTATTTTAGCTAAAAAATGAGTTTTGCCAGAAAACCACTCAAACCGCTCTAAAACGTCTGAGCTTTTTAATGTTTCATGTATTTTTCGAAAATAATATGAAATATTCTAAATTAATATTGATTTTTATAGATTTTTAATGGGATTTTTTAAAAATATGTACATAATAAATAAATATTAAAATGCTATAAAACTTGATTTTTTTTGCATTTTTGACGATTTTAAAGGGATTTTGAAGGATTTTCTGAAAAACTATTTTTAGATAAAATCACCTATGAGTAAGCTTCCTAAAGAAAATCATTTAAAAATTTTTCTAACTTTTCCATAAATTTCAATTGCAGTAGAAATTATATTTAAAAGTTTGAAATCTACTTATTTTAGCTAAAAAATGAGTTTTTCCAGAAAACCACTCAAACCGCTCTAAATCGTCGGGAAAAATGCAAAAAAATACCATTTTAGCACATTTTTATGTTTCATGTATTTTTTGAAAAATAATATGAAATATTCTAAAAAATTGATTTTATAGATTTTTTAAAGGGATTT
>WNWK01057654.1:0-10681 GCA_009830355.1 Cherax destructor
GGAGATTTCCCCGGTGTTATACTCCCCCAAGTTTTTTTTCCTTGATTGAGGTTTGCAGTCTCGGCCCCCCCTAGGCTGTACTCCGTCTGCGGTCTTTTTGCCCTTCCCCAATCTTCATGACTTTGCCGGGGGGTTGAACCCAGGAGCCAGGCGGAAGGCCAGCCGCCAGACCCTTTTAGTTCTGCCTGGCCCGCCGATTAATTCTTCTCATCAACTTCACATCATCTGAAAAGGGGGAAAAGAGTCTATTCCTTCCGTCATGTCGTTCACAAACCCCAGAAAAGCACTGGTCCCAGGACCCCCCTGTGGAACCCCTCGTCCCGGCGCCCCTCTGACACCTCGCCACGTACCATCCCCCCTTTGTCGTCTGACAGGTTTCCCCCTGATCCATTGTAGTGCCTTCCCTGTTACCCCTGCCTGGCCTCCATTCTGCACTAATCTCTTGTGTGGAATGTGTCAAAGCCTTCTTACAACCCAAAAAATATAAAACTACCCCCCCCTCTCTCTTTTCCCCTTATTCTGTCCCCTTTTGGTAAACCCATAGGTTTTGACACAGGTTTCCCGTCCCAAAACCGTGTTGGCTTCGTTGATAAGCTCATTCCTTTCTAGGTGCTCAACCCTCTTCTCCTGCTTCTTCTCCTGACATTGCATACTATCATGTCAGTGACACTGGTCTGTAGTTTAGTGCTAGTTCCTATCCCTTTTTAAAAATTGGCTTTTGTGTGTGTGTGTGTGTTGTGGGGGTTTTGTGAAAGTGTTGATTGTGCTATGGGCCTGAATGTGTGTGTGTGTTATTTCCCCTTTTTGCCTGGCACATGTCGTTAGCACTAGGCCTGTTGTATGTGTGTGGTGTGTGGCACTTCAAATGTTTCCGCCCGTCGGGAATAGAACCCGTGCGTGAAGCGAGGCTTTACCACCAGCCCCCGGGAAAGGGGTGTGTGTGTGTATCACTAATTTTGGTTGGGGATCAGACTCGTCCCGGCCCCCCCTCTTGCTGTCCGCTACTGTGTCTCTCTCCCTGCTCCATGACTTTTTCATACCTTGTCTTAAAACTATGTATGGTTCCTGCCTCCACTATATTTTTTCAGACTATTCCACTTCCTCTACTCTGTGGCTGAAAAAAGTTCCTAACACCCCTTTACTCATCTGAGTCTTCAGCTTCCAGTTGTGTCCCCTTTTTTTGTGTTCACCCCGGGGCATCCGTCCTTCTTTGTCAATTCCCCCGATTTTTTGTATGTGTTATCATGTCTCCCCTGACCATCCTTTCCTCCTTTTTTTTGTCCTATTTCCCCCAACCTTTCTTCTGGAAAACCCCGAGTGTGTCCACCATTGCTCTGTTGTTCTCTTCATATTCCCCTCTGGCCTCCTCGTTCTGTGGCGGGTTGTACATCACTGCAATGACTATCTTATGTTCCCAGACTGTTGTACCTACTATATAGCCCCTTTTCCCCAATACGTCCATGCCTTCCATTTCCTCAAATTTTCCCAATGGTTCCTTACGAGCAGGGGACCCCCCCCCCCTCTACCCTTCTATCTTTCCTCGGGATCTGATACCCCGGGGGGGAGATTGCATCTGTTTTGCCTCAGTGAGTTTCATTTCTGTGACTGCTATGATGTCTGGGAACTTCTCATCGATTCTTTCATTCCCTTCATATTTATTCGTTATTCCATCCGCGTTTTTTAAAACCTTCACCGTTCCAAAAACTGTGGCCCGGGGGGGTATTTTGGGGAAGTTGGGGGGGGCATGGGGGTGAGTGGGCAGAGTCCCCAAAGGGGTTGCATGAGTGGGGGTAGTTTTTGGATGGGGGGGTTGGTGGGGTGGGGAGAGGAGTGATGTGTGTGTGTGGGGTTAAATTGTACAGTTTTAGGGTTGTGTGTTTGGAGTCAACTGTGTGTGTTTCTGGGGAGGGGGCTGCCCTTCTCGGGGCTGGTTTCCTCCGCTTTCCTTTAACTTCCTCTGTTTCCCATTTTTTCTTTTTTTTCCCCTTTCAGGGCCGCCTTTCCTCTTGTGTTCTGTCCCGATCGAGGTATACATTCTGGTACCGGATTTTTCCCCGCCATGCTTTCTCCTGCAGGATCATGGTTGGGTGATTCTGCCTTGGAAAATTTCTTTTAGAGGCCGATTTTTCCCCCTTTTATACCACCCCAAATTTTCCAAAAATTTGTCACCTGGGCCTGCCCCCCTATTGCTGTCATGATCCCCCAACTTTTCTTTTCCTCCTGTTTTTTTTTATCATGGGGTCCCCTTGACCCGAAGGGGCCAGACAAAGATTGACCTCTCCCTTTCATCCTCCCACTGTGTTTTCCCCCTTTCATCACTGCATTGCACCTTCCATTAGGGGGGCCCCTTTCCCTTTAGTCGCTACTGTGGCTATGCCCCCATGCTCCTTTGTCTGTCCTTTCTGCTCATTTTCCCTGTCCACTGCAGTATATTGTTGGAGACTCTGCTTTTTGCATATCTACTGCATTGTCTACATCCCCCTCATTTTTGTTAAGTGCTACTCGTCTTGTTCCCCGGCCCCCTGGGGCTGAATACCTTTGCATACAGGTTATCTTCTTTTTCCCCACAGTCCCTTTATCTTTGCCTGATGCACAAATTCCTGATGACATGTCTGAACAGTAATTTTCTCTCTAAACTGTGTCAGGTTCTGCAGCTTCTCTTCTAATCTCTGTATCTTGCTTCTGCTGTTTTTTGGGTTGTAGTTCCCCCTTTCTACTCTCTGCATATCTTTTTCCCCCATTTTCTGGCTAATCTCTAATGCTTCCCCTTTCCCCTCTTTCTCCCTTTTTGTAAGCTCTCCTCCCCTGCTCCCTCCCAGATTCGTCTATCAAGCCCCTTGTTGTCATCCTTCTCCTGGGTAGCCCATTCCCCGAGTGAAGTTATGTATGGAGAGAGAGGAGAATCCAAAATGCCCTGGGGGAAAATATTGGTATTTTGAAAGTTGTAATTGATAAATTTTCCCCAAATGAACCGATATCCAAGTCCCGCGGGCCCTGGGGTAGAAGAGAACCACGTACCAGGGGAAAAGCTGGGCAGGGGGGAGTAGTGAGGAACACCAGCCTACCCAGCGATTCCAGGGTGATGGCGGCGGTTTTTTCGAAGACGAAAAATTTGGAGGAAACCCAGTGAGCTGAATTTGGGACACCCGGCCAGGAGGTCCAGTAATAGGACAAAATTGTGAAAAAAGGGGTGCCCCGGAGTGATGCTGTCAAAGCCTTTTTTAACTCAGTGAAGGACCATACGGCAGGATAAAGTCGAAACCCCCTGATGCTGGGGAGCTTTCGTCTTAGAAGAGACTGAAATATGTTCGATGAACTTTGTGAAATGGTGAATATAGTGAAACCAAGTTGTAAATAATCGGGGGTGATTGTCCCGGGGCGGGTCTGCGGGTACGCCATCCCCCGACCGCCATGTTGGATGTGGAGGAGATGAACTAACATATCGCAAGTTACTGCTCAAAACCCCAACATACCCCTTTTTCAACAGGCGTTCCCCAGCCCCCGGGACTGAACAGCTGTCTTCCTGGTAGGTCGAATCACACTTCCTGTTTCTGGTACCCCGGGGTCCTTCGCCTTCAACATCACTGGTCATTTCCCCTTTTAGATTTTCGTTCCCGGTTGATAGAACTCCCTTTAATTCAAGGGGGATTAACTTTTTAAAGGGGTACGGGAACTCTCTTCCCGCGACAAACCCTTTTGACATTCCTGAAAACCCCCCTGAGCGTCTGGGTATAATGTCACTATCTTACCCAGAGGCCACAATGTTCGAGGTTGCTCAGTCCCCAATTAACACAATGCCCCCCGGTTGAATTTTTTTCGATTCCCCGTTTTTTGACGCACCAAAAAGTGTTCACGGTAAGAAGATATTTTTTTGGGCCACACAGTAGACCAATGATTAATTACTTTATTCAACATTTAAATTTAAAATATAACACTGTCACATTATTATAATCTCATCAACTTCCGCAGGATTATCCGATAAAAAAGGGTGCATTTTTAGCTTCCGCCCACATATCAAGTGAAAGGGGGTCAGTACTTCTGCTTGGGAGTATCAATAATGTAGAGAGAGGACGATTATTTAAGTTTCTGCCCCACTAATACCCCCCAAATTTCCAAGTTAATTTTTCCCCGGTGTAGTACTTTAGCAGACACCTTTCCCCACTGTACCTATCAGTCTTTCATAAAACCCCCGGGGGCCCTGGGAGTTAAAAAATTCCCCACCCAAAAACCCTTTTTGCTGATTTAACAGAGATTGTACGTCATTACTCCATTTAATTTTCAAATGTTCCCCCTCCCCACAAAGTTAGTGGCATTATTTGAAATCATGAGTCGGGGACAGGATCTCCTAGCTGCAAATTTGAAAACAGTTGTATGAACTGTTCTGCAGACAAATCCTGTGCCACTTCTAATTTACTGCCCTTGTAGCGGTACAAGTGAATAAACACACATACACCTTTAAACGAAAAATCTGCAGCCCCCTTTAAAAAATGAGGGGGTTTTGTAATCAAAAAGGGTTACATCAAATGGCTTTATTAACTGCCCCCCTTCCTTTTGGGGAATGGTGGAGGTCCTGGGTAATAGGTTCCCCGGCATCCACAGGGACACCTCCCTGCCCTTTTCCCCCTTTTTAAAAACCCTGTCCCCCCTGGGGAACCCCGAAATTTCCCCCAATACAATTTAAGGTATTTTGTACCCCACCATGCATCACATTTTTATGGGCATTTTCAAAAAGTTGTCGGGGGGGTAGTCTTGGGAAAAAAAATGGGGGGTTTATATTCACCCAATTCAGCATTTTGCAATCTACCTCTCCCCTTTATTACGTCATCCTCCGGGGATAGCCCCAATTTCTCTATTATTGAACCCTTCCCAAGTTTTCCACCCTTAATTTAATTTCCCCCTCCATAGATTTATCCTTGTACTCTCTGTACCCGTATTTCAGGGGATGAGGAAAATCATGGGGGTATTCATCTTGTTTATGAATTAAAACCCCCTTCGGGCATTAATCAATTTTGGGAAGGATGATTTTTTTAATAATGGCTAAGGAGGGACCGAGGACGGGGGCCGGCACAGAAACCAAAGGGGCAATAAACCTTTTAACAGGCCATTAATTTTTTCCACCAACCAACTGGGCCCTTTTAAACCCTGAAAAGTTTTAAAATTTTTTCATACGTAACCCGAAAAAAGGGTGGGTTCTCCCCCCGGGAATAGGTTAAAAATTAACTTATGTTATTAAACTGTCATATTTCTTTTGCATCTGGTTAATCTCTGCGACTTTTTTTTGCAGAATATAATCTTGTTTTTTCCTTTTGGGTCCACTGAAGGGGAAATTCCTCATTATCAGACCAAATTATGGTGTGCAAAATTTTTTTTTCCGGAATTTTTTCCGTAAATGAAGCAAATTTTACACCCACATAAAGGGGGGTTAATTCCAACTGGGAAAGAAATAATTTAATTGGAGCCACTTTAGTTTTAAAACATGACAAAAAAAATTTTAAAAACATTGAAGAAAAGCGACTGCTCCATCGCTAATTTAAAAACATCGAAAAAAAGTGGAGGTTTTCACTCCAGAGCGGGCTACACCGGGGGGAACTCCAACATTGGAACTTTCTTTCCCCCAATTTTCCCCCCCTGTTAACAATTCCTCGGTGGGGGTTTTACCCCCTTTTCTGCTTCCATGCCTTTGTACCAAAATTTCCCCCGGATTGTAAGAGGCGCCATTTTAAACCTATGGATCAAAAAATTTTTTTAAATTCCCCGCGGGGCCCTTTTGTTAATTTCTTGGGCATACTATAATTATTAGGCTTTAACGATACCCCAAATCCCCAGTATCCCAAGTCAGCCCAAACCCTTGCTACACCCAGATACTTCATCCCGGGGTTATCTTTATTTATTCGGCCTTTTTAAACCCGGACCCAATTTCTGTTCCACTTTTGAGAGGCATTTTACCTTGCATTATGTCATTAGTCCCTTCATATATCTTCATTAGCTCCTCTTCAGTTGACGCACACCCAGGAAATTGTCCACATAGAATTTTTTTACTCATTATTTCACTCGGGGGACCACCTAAAAGTTTAAGGTGCGCATTTATGGTAATTTGGAAAAAAGGGGGATTAGAAGTAGCCCGAATAAGACATTTTTTGAATCTGAAAAGTTTTCAGGGACTAAGTGGATTGCTAGGATCCTGGGGCCACAAAATTTTTGGAAACCCCGATCCGTTTTTGCAATCCCACTCTCAGGAAAGCTTTATTTATGTCTGCCAAAAGGCAAAAAAATTCTTAAATTTTTTAATAACACATCACCCAATTTTTCCGTCGGGGGCGGACCTGTCATCAAACAATCATTCAAACTAGGTACATTTTTACCCCTGGCACTCAATTAAACACGATCCTCAAAGGAGGGTTTTTGGGGAATCCTTCTTCACTCCGTGATGAGGTAAGTAGTGGCCATAAATACTGGCTTGCTCAGGGGTACCCCCTTTTTGAACTGATTATTTAACTGTTCTTAAAATTATTGTATTATAAGCGGTCAACAATTCTGATTTTTTAACCCCGTGGAGCGGGCCCTTTTTAACTGACCATCCCCCACCGGGGAAATTGGGTATTCCCCCGGATGGTTTAGCTTCCGGGGGAGTCCACCCAGTATTCCCCAGACTCAAATTTAACCCCCTTCAGGTATTTTCCCCGGGAGTGAAGGAATCATGGGGACTTTCTTTTTTTTACTTTAAACCCCTTTCCCCCCAGCCCCAAAAACTTGGTACTGGTTAAAGGGGCATTCTCTTTTAGAAGAATATGTACCGGGGGGCGTTTGGGGAAACACACAGTGACTGCATTTATTTTCCCCAGTCATTCAACTGGAGGAAGCCGGCCAAAAAAGACATGGCCGCACCGTTTGGGGGAAAGTGACTCCGCACCTTTTTTGTCATACCCTTCACAAAGGCTGCATAATAGTCGCTCCCCATTAATACCCCATTGGTCCCCCCGAGTCATTAACCCCAGAGGGGGCCAGTTTCACAATTCTGTGAGAGTCTCTGCTTGATGGCATTAAGACCCACAGTGGAGTTTTTTCCCCCGGTAGTCTATCCCCGACTACTGCATTAATTGGGGGTTTCTTTCGCCCAGACCGACGTTTATAAAAACCCTGAAAAGACTGGGCCCTTTTTTTGAGAAAAAACCCCGACAATTTTAATGTGGTAGGACCCCCCCCTTGTACTTTCATCCCATTAAGGCAAAGGCTTTTTTAAAGTACGTTGTGATCCCCCCTCTAAAAGCTGTTACAGTCTTGGGGTTTTTGCCATTTATCTTTAACTGTCATGTCCAACACAGGTAGTGCTACTTCAGCTAAAAAACCTTACGAACGTTAGCCGAAGTTTTTATGCGCCACTGTAGTGTCGGGTGATTAGCCTTCCATTACTAGGGGTTTCACCCGGGGCTTACACATCACTTTTTTGGTGCCTGCCATTATTCATTGGTGACAAAAAATTCAGTTTTTGGCTGGCAATTTTCCCCCTTTTGATTACCAAGACACGGGGAAACACCCCGGCCAGCTCATCCAACCCTTCACTTTGCATCCCAAGAATTATAGGTGCAGGGGTTTTTAGAGGGCATTACAGAAGGAAAAAACTCTCTTTTTTTGGCTCGACCCCCTTACCCCCGGGGTTACCCCTTTTTGGGGTGTTTATTCTTTCTGTCTTGTTTACGAACCACTATCACTGGTCCCCCCTCATGGTTGGGTTGTAACTATTACTATTGGGATAATTTTTCCTTTTTTTGGGAAATTAGTTGATGACGCAACGTCACTATGACCAGTATTCTTGGGGGGTGGGCTGGCTAGTTTGCAACTGAACAATTAATTCTTGCAAAACCCTCCCATTTTTTCCCAAACCCAAAAAAGCCTTGTGGTACTTGTTAGATAACCACTCTATCGTCTTATGGTTCAATTTAGCTCGTACCACCGGGGAAACGAAAAACCCAATTGCATTTCCAAATTGTGTTTGTTACTTTTCCAAAAATGGGGGGTGGTTTTTAGTTTGGTCCGAAACTGTTGCAACTCTTTATAGTTGTGCTCTGGGGGTTTTTTAAATTTAAACCCCTGCCATTACTAAATCCAATGTATGCTGTTCCAGTTACCATAAGTACCCTCTAGCAGACGAACAGCTTTCTATAAGAGTCGTTTACATTCGGGAAAGCCTTGAATGAGAATGAGGGCATCTCCCCCAATTGTCCCCCTTTTAAAAAAAAAAACTTGGCAACACTTTCCAGATCCTTCCGATCGTGTACTATTGCCTTGAAAATTGACCAAAATTCCTCCCAGCTGTCTCCCGGCTGGAACGCTTAAAAATTTACTTTCCCCGGGGTCTGGGAAGGGGGACCTTTTTTGCCCCGGGGGGGTTTGGCCCCCCCGTCACTCATACTCTTTTTAAACCATCTAGTACCTTAACTTTGCAGGGGGCACATGACTTCTTTTTCCCAATCACCATATTGTCTGGGGGGTTTTTTTTCCTCACTGCTCGCACAATCATCCAGTAACTCAACTTCATAGACTTTGAACCACTTCACCTACAACGCGACCGAGTTCTAGTAACTCAAAATTTGTTTCTAAGTCAATAACACTCGTCGACGGGGCGTTCACTAAGTTCAAACACGTATTGTGTGTCTTTTTTACATGTCCCTTGCGAGCTTGCCAGCTTTCTTGGGGTTTTATCAATGGTTTTTTCCCCCCGGCATGGGAACCCGTTAGGTTCAGTCATGGGTTGTAGAATTAATAACCACTGACGTCACAAATTAAATAAATTGTTTATAAAGGTGATTCTCCCCCTTACTCTTGCAAAAAAACGTGGGCCCGCCGTTAGAAATTTAAATTTGGGGCCTTTTCTGTCCACCACACAATTAATTAACTGTGTACTCTATACTATTTCCACGATCAGTTACTTATTTATTAAATAATTAATTCAATAATAAAATTAATTACAATCACACCCCCGGTTGGGGGCGGACCAACGGGCGCTGTGGGGAATTGTGGGAGATAAGTCTATCTGGGACACCCCTTAATAAAAAATTTGGGGGGATGCCCGACCGGATAATTTTACCGCAGTCTTTCCCTTTTAAATTAGAATTTTTCTGGCCCCCCCAAAAAAGGGGACCTTAAATTTTTCTCACGTTAACTGCACTCTGGACCAGTATAAAAAAATCTAGTAGATAATATTAAAAATTATTTGGGGTTAAAATTTTTTAATGGACTGTATGGGGTTTTAAACAACTGATCAAGTAGGGGGAAAAAGGAGAGAACACAAATTTAAAAATTAAAAGACCATCCCCTCCCCCCAATTAACAGCATCATAGGGGGCATTGTAGACGTTGACCTAGCTAAAGTACATCTACTGTGCGTAACAATATTATTGGCCAACAATAAAGGCGACAGGAGAGTCTTGCTTTAGATGAGGAGCCCCTTTCCCTTGTTGACGCCTCCTGGGGAAACTGATTCGACGCGATGGTAAAAATTGCCCGCCCGAGTCAAGGAAGGTTAATTTCCGTGAATCCTTTTTCGCCCACGAGACCCCGGGCGTTGGTTGGGGTGGTTGGGTGGGTGGGGGTTCCCCATCCTCTCACTATTCCGACCTTCTTATTGTTTATACGTATAACTTTAAAACTACGTATCCTGGCTTAATGCCCCACTGGGGTTTTTCGCATTCACCGTCTCGATCTTGTTCAGTCCAGGGGGGGCTGGGCGCCTGTTGAAAACTGGCTATGGTTTATTTCGAGCAGATAACTTTATGTTGGTTCCTTTTTCCCCCACATCCAACATGGCGGTCGGGGTATGGGGACCCAAAAATAGACCCCCCGGTACAATCACCCCCCCATTATTTACAACTCGGTTTCCCCCATATTTCACCATTTCACAAAGTTCATCGAACATATTTCAGTCTCTTCTAAGGAAAATCCCCCCCATCAGGGGTTTCGACTTTTTTTCCTGCCGTATGGTGCTTCACTTTAGTTAAATAGGCCCCGCAGATCAACTGCCCCGGGGGCCCCCTTTTTTTACAATTATTGTCCTATTATTGGGGCCCCCTGGACCGATTGTTCCCCCCTTTTTATTCACTGCATCACTGGATATTTTTCCCCCATTATGAAAGGAGGTAATTAAGTCCATTTGGCCGTCGTTTTCCCCCCCCGCCGCCATCACCCCCCCGGGAAACTGCTGGGGGCTGGCTGCCCCCACTACTCCCCTCTGCCCCTTCCCCCTGGTACGATGGTTCTCTTTACATCCCCCCCGTGCCAGGAGGTCATTAAGGATATCGGTTTGGAAAGTTTATCATACAACTTTCGGAAAAAAAAATATTTTCCCACCCTGCATACTAGGGGCTTTTTTGGATGTTTTCCCCATGTAATTCAATAACCAAATGTAATTCTTTTTTTCATGTCCAAATAAACTATTATTATTATTATTATTATTTTTAATTTTTTTTATTATTATTATTTAGATAGAGAAAAAAAGATAGAGGAGAGAATGTGAGTGAGAGAGGGGGAGCGGGGGTGGGGTGAGCGAGGGTGGTGGTGGGGAGAGGGGAAAAGAGGGGGGGGGGGGTGGGGGTTGGATCAGATTTCAGAGAGGGAGGGGCCCTTTCCCCAAAATTGGGGGTTTGTATCCTCCCCATCTATGCCTGTGTGCCTCAGGAATACTCCTC
>WNWK01057655.1:0-10681 GCA_009830355.1 Cherax destructor
GGATAAATAAGTATACAAGATATGATGTAGGGGTAATGACAGTAGTTTGTTGGACTATGTATTGGTAGATCTGTTGAGTAGACTTCAGGATTACATGTTTATGGGGGGAAGATATATCAGATCCTTTTTAGTTATAGCTACAGGGGGAAAAAAGGAATGGGATAAAGGGAAAAATAGAAGCAGTAAGAAAGGGGGCGGTGAAGGTTTATAAACTAAAGGGAGGCATTTGGGGGTAAGATATAAAAAATTTTGGAGGATGGGGGGTATGAGGTGAGGCAATGGGGTCGAAGATGTATGGGGAAATTTAAAATGTAGTGTTAGAGTGTTCAGCAAGTTTTGGTTACAGGCGAGTGGGGGGGAGGAAGAAGAGCGGTGGTGGAATGATGATGTAAAGAGAGTAGAAGGGGGAAAAAAGTTTATGAGAGGTTTTTACAAAGTAGAAGTGATGAAGGGGGGGAAGAGATATGGAGAGAAAAAGGAGGAAGAGTGGTGAAGCAATGTAAAAAGGCAAATAAGGGGTGGGTGAGATGTTATCAAAATTTTGTTGAAAAAAAAAAAAATTTTTGGAGTGAGTTTAAAAAAGTTGGGGAAGCCTGGGAAAAAAGGGGATTTGACGTTAAAAAGGGGAGAGGAGAGTTATTAAAGGAAGTTAGAGGTATCAAGAGGGGGGGAAAATATTTTGGGGTTGTTAAAAGTTGATGAAGATGGGAAGCGGATTTGTGTAGGGGCGGAGGAATAACATCTTTAGGGGGGGGAAGAGCCAGGGAGTGTAGGGAAGTTCTGAGGCGGGGTAGAATAAAGGGGGTAAGGCAGGGGGATTGATGGGATAAAGAAAAAAGAAAAGCAGGTGGGGAAAAGTTTTGGATTTGTTTTTTTTAATAAATGTATGGAAGAGGGTAAGGTACCTAGGGATTGGCAGAGAGCGTGTATTGTTCCTTTTGGAAAGGGGCAAAAAGAGTGCAAAAATTAGGGGAAAAGTTTTTAGTGTACCTGGTAAAGTGAATGGTAGAGTTATTATTGAAAAAAATTAAGAGTAAGACGAAAGCAGGATAGCAGATGAAAAAGGGGGGGTTTAAAAAAAGGAGGGGTGTGTAGCCCGGTTTGGAAACATATAGGTGAACAGTTTTTGGGGTAAGGGAAATTTTGGTTTTGTGGCATTTATGGATTTGGAAAAGGCTGATAGGGTGGATGGGGGGCAATGTGGCAGATTTGCAGGTGTATAATAGGGTAGGTTTAAAGCGTGAAAGTTTTTATGAGGATATGACTCAAGAGGTGTGTAGGAGGGAGGGGACTTTTTCCCGAAAAAATGGGCCTTAAAGGTTTTACCTTGTTGTTCAATATTTTATAGATGGGGTTGAAAAAGGGGGAATGCGAGGGCTTGGCAAGAGGTGTACCTGGGGCACCCGGGGAAAATTTCCCCGGGTCAACGCCCCCCCGGCCCGGTCCGTGACCAGGCCTCCTGTTGGACCAGGCCTGATAAACCCCAGGCTGTTACGGGCTGGCCACACGCGGTCCCCAAAAGAACCCGGCCTGGCTGGTCAGGCCCCGACTTTAGGTGCCTGTCCAGTCCCGGGGCAAAGACAGCCAGGGTTTGTTGGAAACCCCCCCTGATGTATGGGGGGGAGGCAGGGGAACAATTTGGGGCCCCCCACACTTATTGTGTTGCCCCCCCAACTTAGTGGCACCCCTGCCTTCTTTGGGGGGTTTTACCCCCTTGCCGATTTTTTTGCTTTCTAGGGAGTTTTTTTTGTGTGGGGGTTTGGTACTAAGCCCTAAAAAATTTTTTTCCATTTTATATAATAATGTATCCCCCCGCCTGCGTTTAAGAGCAGGTTTAGGAATTTTTCCCCCAAGTAGTTGGGGGTGGTTTATCGCACTTATGCGTGGGGTGAAGGTTTTCTGCACTTTTTTAAGGTCAAATTTTCCCCCCCCCGAAAACCCCCTTTTGTGCAGCAATATTCCAGCCAAAAATAGAACAAGCGATCTGTAAAGTGTCAACATGGGCTTGGCATCCTGGTTTTGAAGGTTCTCATTATCCATCCGGGTTTTTTTGAGCAGTTTAATTGCTACTTTCTTATGGCCTTGGGGAAAGGGGAGATCCTCTGACATGATCACCCCAGGTCTTTGACAATTTTTTTGGGCCCCCTTTTGGGTTGGAATTTTTGTTTTGACTAAGTTTTAAAATTTTCACTTTTCCCCATCTGAGTAATTGAAATTTCTCATCATTGAACTTCATATTGTTTTTGGCCCCCTTTAAAAAAATTTGGGTTATGTCGGGTTTTAGTTTTGTTTTCAAGGGGACACTGTCATGGCGGGGGTCATCTGCAAGGAAGACACAGCACTGTTTTATATCCTTGTAAATATCTGATATGAGGATGAGAATAGGATGGGAGCGGGCCCAATGGAACGGGGGTTTTTTACATAGCTGCCAAAGACTTCCTGTTGACTACTACTTTTTGTGTTCAAAATTTAAGGGAAAATTTTAGATCCATCTACCAACTTTTTTAACCCCTTTTTCACGCATTTTGTGTGCTTTTTACCATGGTCACACTTGTCAAAGGTTTTTCCAAAAACTGTGAAAAAATGTGCATTCTGTTTATCTTCTAGGCACCGGGGCCTTTTTCAGGGCCCCCGAAAGGGGGCAGACGGGGGCGGCCTGCCCCAAAAAACATGCTGCCCGGGTTTGAAATTTTATGGGAAAGATGGGTGGCGATCTTGCTTCTTAGAATCCTTTCAAAATTTTTATGATAGGGGCTTAAAAAATTGGTCTGTAGTTCTTTGCTTTTTGTTTTTGCCTTTTTGGAGGGGGGCTATGTCTTTTTTTAGTAGCTGGGGGACGATCCCAGTGCCAAACTTCCTCCCCTAAATTTTAAAGGGGTTCTTGCAGTTCTTGATGCCGGGTTCCATGAGTCGGGGGCCCGGAGAATGCATGGGCATTTTTTTGCCTTTTGGTCATTTGGCATCGTGGTGATGTCGAAAGGCATGCGCCCCAAATTCCCCGTGGCACTCTAAAAAAATTCATTTGGTTTTTTGTTTTTTAGTCGGGGGTTTGTGGGAAATTTTAGTCATCCCAATTTTAAATAACTCACTCATTTCCTTGCTGTCATCTGTGTAGGACCCACCCCCCTTTTAAATAGGGGCCCAATGCTGGTTGTTGTTTTCGACTTTGATTTTGAAAAAAAGAAATACTTTGGGGTTTTTTTTAGTTTCATTTATGGCTTTTTTTTCTTCCTGTGTCTCTTGATTCCTGAAAAAATTCCTTTTTTGTTTTAATTCAATGTTTGCTATTTTCATTAGTGTCCCCCAGTATTTCAGAGATATTGGCCTCCTGAAAAAGCTCCCCTTATTCTTTGCCCGCCTGTATGAAGGGCCTCTCTTTTTTTAGTTTGCATCTTCTCCTCCTTTTCCTTAGGGGTTTTCCTTGAGCAAACGATGGGGTTAAAAAAGAATCAAAATACAAAGTGGGAGTTGTCACAGTTGGTTTTTCTATGACAT
Source organism: Cherax destructor (assembly GCA_009830355.1). NCBI lineage: Eukaryota > Metazoa > Arthropoda > Malacostraca > Decapoda > Parastacidae > Cherax > Cherax destructor. The sequence continues at coordinate 3,496 of WNWK01057655.1, forward strand.
TTGTGCTTTTGGAGATTCTGAAAAAGGAATTTTGGGAGGTTGGGGATGAATTTGGTGGGGTTTGTGTAAAAGAAGAAAATTGAAAGTGAATATAGGAAGGAAGGTAAAGGGGGATAACAAAAGATTAGGTGCCCAAAGATTGGATATCAGATTGGAGGAGGAGTATGGAGGAGGGGGAAGGGTTAGATATTTGGGAGTGGACATGTCAGCAGATGGGTCTATGAAGGATGAGGTGAATCATAGAATTGATGAGGGAAAAAAAGGGTGAGTGGAGCCCGGGTCTTGGAGACAAAGAACTTTGTCCATGGAAGTAGAAAATGTATGAGGTATAGTTATACCAACACTCTTATATGGGTGTGAGCATGGGTGATGAATGTTGCAACGGGAAGGCTGGAGGCAGTGGAGATGTCATGCCTGAGGTCAATGTGTGGTGTGAATATAATGCAGAGAATTCGGAGTTTGGAAATTTGGAGGAGTGCGGGATTACCAAAACTATTATCCAGAGAGCTGAGGAGGGGTTGAGGTGGTTCGGACATGTAGAGAGAATGGAACGAGACAGAATAACTCGAGTGTATAAATCTGTAGTGGAGGAAGGCGGGGTAGGGTCGGCCTAGGAAAGGTTGGAGGGAGGGGAAAAGGAAGTTTTGTGGCGGGGGCTTGGACTTCCAGCAAGCATGTGTGAGCGTATTTGATAGGAGTGAATGGAGACAAATGGTTTTTAATACTTGACGTGCTGTTGGAGTGTGAGCAAAGTAACATTTATGAAGGGATTCAGGGAAACGGCAGGCCGGACTTGAGTCCTGGAGATGGGAAGTACAGTGTCTGCACTCTGAAGAAGGGGTGTTAGTGTTGCAGTTTTATAACTGTAGTGTAAAGCACCCTCTTGCAAAAACAGTGATGGAATGAATGATGATGAAAGTTTTTCTTTTCGGGCCACCCTGCCTTGGTGGAATCGGCTGATGTGTTAATAAAAAAAAATTATAGGAGGTATGATTGTTATGGAAGTTGGTTGGGTTAAGAGTTCCAGGAGGTTTTGGGGGCGGCTCTAAGTAGTTCTGAATACTGCTCACAAGGTCATTGTTAAAGGTCTCAACAGAGGAAACTCATAAATTATACCAGTCAGTCACATGTGCCCAAAAAAGTCCTCATATTGATCAGGGGAACATTAAAACGTTTCCGTTTGAATATTCCACCAGGAAGGATAGTATTACCTATATCTTGTGAGGTTAGCCTTTTGGAAATGGTCTGATGATATATCTGATACAATGGTAGACTCACAGCTGCCAGAAATAATGTTGAAGCCAAGACACAGATCAAGGATGCCTCCATAGATATGTGTGGGTTCAAGGTCACCTAATTTGCACATTATCATGACTATTTAACAGTGACAACAGTTGGTTACCATTACGATTACAAACTGTGAGCTTCCAATGCTTTTGTGTCTTGCATTATAATCTCCAATGATAAGAGAAGGCTCAGACTGAGCACAAGTTGGGAGCGCCAAGTAATTGAACTTATCACAGGAGCATACAAATTAAATATGTTGAGACAGAGTTCCCAATATAAATCCTAACACCATGGTATTGCAGTCCCTCTGTTTTCTTATGTGTGAGAATTTGATGGGGAAGTGATTTTTAATATATAGAACACAAGAGTTAGTAGATTTGAGGTTATATGAGCAAATGAGGCAATTTAGGGGGCTGGGATTTATCAGGGACTCTGCACTCTTGTAGACACACAATATCAATGGGTTCGGTGGTTACTTTATGATGAAGATCAGGAAGTCTTTTCTAAGTGATGCAATATTCCAGCTAAAAATATTAAGTTTATACACATTTTGATCCATTAAAGAAGTCCTGGAATCTGGCTTAGTTTCTCGGCATAATGAAAAATTGTTCATATAAATAGCAGACCTTATCAAAGTCAGCAGTGTTACCCTGGTCCATGAGTTTTTAAGTGCACTACCAGTTGTGAGGCCTCGTGGGAGTCTTTGTTTACACAGAGCACGACGCTGTTCATGTGTGAATGTATGATAGGTGGCACTACCACTCCCCATTCCCTCGTACACTAGCATTACACGCATCACTATAACTGTCATCACCAACACCACTACCAACATTGGTTCATTACATTTATCAGCATGCTATATTCAACATTAATGTCAATGTGGTTAACCTCATCTTGCTTGGATATATTGGAACTCGATATCTCCTTATGCTTCTGTTGCCCTTGTATACGTCAGTTAAAGTTCCCTTCGTTGTACGCCTTTCATGACAGTGGAGTTCACGATTCTCGGTCTATCTTTGTATGATTCCTTATGAGTGGATTAATTTGATCCTCTTTGCATGTTTCCATTGCGTTTATATCCAGTCTCTAATCAGTTAGTTTAATATCTTTATTATGCAGCCCATACCCATCCTGTGGGTGGTAGTCAAAAGATTACACAGGTGCAAAATGGGTCCATTGACTGGACTCCAAAGTTATGATAGCTGAACTAGTTACAAAGGTAATGAACTCCAGGTAGATCTGGTCACAATCTGACAAGTTACAAAGGTAATGAACCATCTACACTCCTATACATGGTTACAATCATGTACAAATTACAAAGTAATGAGCCACTGACACGTCCACACCCGGTCTAATCATCAGAACTGAGCTGCGTAATCTAAGCGAGGCCTTACTAATGCTGTAAAGAGCTAAGCAATCCATATTTTTTAAAGGGGGCGGAAGGGTAAACCAGTGGAAGGCCTCGGTCAGATAACCAAAGCTCCAGCTTAGGGTCATATGCTTAAGACCCGCGTCAGGAAGCACTTGTCTGTTTCCTGACAAACCCCCCTAACCGCATAGAGCTATAGAATGACCTTTGAATTCCTGTTAAGCTTCTTAATTTAAATTCAATCTGTTATCCTTATTATGCACTCTTAGGTACTGCTGTCTTGGTTTCAGATTTTCCCTTACTATGATTCCCAATTTTTTTTTCCTCATTCTGTACAATCAAGCTGTAAGCTCTGTTCCACAAGCCGTACTTGCTCCCATCCTACCTCATCCTCATATCAGACATTGACAGGATATAAGCCACAGTGCTGTGTCTTCCTTTGCAGATGGCACCCGTCTGTATGACAAGTGTCCACCGTTGAAGACACTGCAAGACTCCAAGCAGACATAAACCAAATCTTTAAATGGGCTGCAGAAAACAATATGAAGTTCAATGATGAGAAATTTCAATTACTCAGATACGGAAAACGAAGAAATTAAAATCTCATCGGAGTACAAAACTAATTCCAACCACACAATAGAGCAAAACTAATGTCAAAGACCGGGGAGTGATCATGTCAGAGGATCTCACCTTCAAGGACCATAACAATGTAGCAATTGCATCTGCTCGAAAAATGACAGGATGGATAATGAGAACCTTCAAAACCAGGGATGCCAAGCCCATATTGACACTTTACAGATCGCTTGTTCTATCTAGCCTCTTTAAGGGCTCCTTGTCGCGGTAAAGAGGCTATCGGTCTGAGGAATGGACCTCTTGGTCTTCTTCCTCAGACCGAACCTATCTCCCCAATCCCCCTCCTTTTCCCATCTTCCCCATCCTCCCTTTTCCCTTTCCTCCTCCTCCTCCTCATCCCTCCCTTATTTCCTTCCCAGTTTTACCCTGGAGCTTCTCTCCTCAGGCATTCTAGTTCCTAGGTAGGGGGAAGGGTATCGTAGTCCATCCCATTCCGTTGAGGTCCTTGGCGGTGGTGTGTTTGCCGTGGAATCTGGATCGCCTGGGGATGTCCCGATCCTCTCCGGTCACCCGGGGGTGCCATGGTATCTTCGAGCGGGTGTATCTCTGGAGGCCACCTTTCGGATTCCGGTGGTGGCCGAGGCGGTATGCTGTGGCGGATATCCGGCCGCCCTCTCTTTGTCCGCCGAGATGGCTCGGTGGATGTGAGGTGCTATCCCGGATTGCTGGTTTACTGGCATGAAGGGTAGGGTATGGCACGGGTTCCATGCAGCATCTGCACTACTTGCGGTGTTGAGGTCCTCTTGGGCACGGAGGGGGATTTGCGCTCCCTTTCATTCCTCCTAGGACCTATTCCTCCAGTTCCCCCTTTTTTCTTCTTTTTATTTTTATTTTCTTTTCTTCTTTCTTTTTTTTTCTTAAAAATAAAAAGAAAGAAATAACTCTCATGGCTGACCCAATCCATGAACCCACTACCCCGGGCCCCTTCCTGATACCGCACCCAGTACTGACCCTGCCTCGTTAACGGACAACTCTTTGGACACCTCTCATGCCCCTGACCTCTTGCTGGTGCCAGTTCGTCACCTGCTTCAGGTACCAGGGACCCGACGGCTCTTTCGATCACGTCTGACCTTCGCTCTTCTCTGACCTTGATTCCGGCTTCTCCCTCGCCGGTGCGGCAATTTTCGAATCGCTCGCCGTCTCATCGGACCACCCTGGTCCCACACCCAACGACCAAGACCCACACATGACGATTCGACACTTTCTTCTCGTTCATCTCAGAAACGACAAGCTCGTCACGCACTCCCTTAAACTCTCTGTTTCAAACCACTCAATGGACAAAGTTTTACTCTTCGTCCAACTTCTCCTAATACCTATCTTTCAGACCATAGTATTGGTAAGGCTCTGCTACGCCATGTTGGTCAAAACATCTCATTTCACGCTCTCAAGAGCGGACTTTGCATCATCACGGTCCAGAATGCTGGCCAAGCTCGTGATCTTTCTCTTCTTACGACCATTGACACTACACCTGTTACTATTGACAAGCCCATTCCCTCAATTCTTGTTGTGGTTCTGTCATTTTGCCCCCACCATTGTCCAACGGAATTTCCAGACATGTGGTGATGACATTTTCAGGCAGCTTGAGCTCCAAGAACTCCCTATCCTTAAAGTTGACACTTTTGTCCTCCCAGCCAATAAGCGAAGACGTTATCCTTGCAATATAGCTCGTTTAACGTTTGACTGCGAGAACTGCCACCTTCGGTCTACATTGCAGGTCAACGTTTACAAGTTCGAAAGGTGACCCCTACACCGCAGCAGTGTAGAAACTGCTGGCGTTTTGGTCATCCAGCAAAATATTGCAGGTCCATGGCCGAATGCCCAGTCTGTGGTGCTGCGACCATGCCAGTTCTTCTTGTACTCTACCTCCTCTTGCCTTAACTGTCATGAGGCACATCCTTCATATTCTCGCCGTTGTCAGGTTTACCTGAATGGCGGGAAATCCAGTTGTCTCAAAGAGGCAGAAGGCTTCTCCTATGCTATGGCTGTCTCTCATCTTCGCCTTCAAGGAAACTTCCCGTATTTCTTATTCTCGCATTGCTAAACGTCGCCCGCTTCTGGGGTCCCAACTTCCACGGCTTCCTCTGTGGTCGCCTCATCCTCCGTCACCCTGTCTCGAATCCTTTTGAAGTTCTTGGCTCCGAGGTCCCTACCTCGGCTTCCCATACTATCCACACTCCTTCCTCTATTCACTCGCACAGTTCTGAGTCTACACGTCCTCGTACTACACCTAAACCTCAGCGCCCCCTCTTATAAGCCCGGCAAAAATCCCTATTGCCAGGTTCTTCGCCTCCGACTAGTTCTGTAACGTGTGTGGAGGTTCATCCTCCTCCTCATACACTACCTTCATCCCCTGTCCCCTCCCAAGTCCCTACGACAGTTCCCTCTTCTACCTCCTCGTCCTCTACTTTAGTACAGTCTCTAGACTCCCGATAGTTTCTTCCATTTCTAATGTAGTCTGCCATTCTGCATCTTTGACTTCCGAAACACTGGAAGCTATTGAAGAATATATTTCAGAGACTGGGCCGATGATGGACACTACTCGATCTGAGGTTCCTAATCTCTCTCTTCGTCTCAACCCCCTCTTCCTTCACAACGTCCTCCTCCCTCTCTGATTACAGGTCTTCCGCTGCCTCCACCGTGGACTTTTCTAACCCTAGTCCATAGCTTCCTCTCACTACCACTTCTATCTTTTTCTCCATAAATCATGGCTATTTGCAGTGGAATATCAAGGCCTCAGGGGTAACAGGGGTGAGCTTCAGGTGCTGCTTCCCAGTTTTCCCCTATTGGGTCTGTTTGCAAGGGCAAACACAATCCACTGTTATCAGGCCCTTTTTTAGGCTATAATTTGTTATATTCATCGGATCCTTTTTTTGATGGAACCTTAACAAAATGCTCTTCTTATCGCACTGGTGTCCATACGTCAGCTCTATGTCCCTTCTTCCTTACATTACACGCAGCCCGTATCCACTTGAATAAGTGGTATACCTCTGTTCTTTATATCTCTCCCCTTCCGGGCATTGTCTATCCCAGATATTGATTTTCTGGTTTTCTTCCTTACCGCCACCCCCTTTTATTACTTGGCATTTTAGCCACCACTTTCTCTGGGGAGGGTCGCACTGTGACTCCGTGGCATTCAGTTGGAGGCATTTCTTTTCTCTTCCTCCATTTTTAAATCGGGTACCCTACCCATTTTTATCGAACTCATTCTTCTCCTGCATCGATCTTTCCATCTGCTCTTCATCAACTGTCCTTTACTTCACCTGGTCTGTCCTCCCGGACTTAATGACAGCGATCATTTCCCAATCATCCTACAGTCCCCTGTTTCTCCACCTCCTCATTGCCCAGCTGGCTGACCGGGCGAAATGGGACCTTACGCACATCTTACTGCCTTTCATGAGGTTCCTACCTCGTCCTCCATTGATGAGGTTTTACATCTCTTTTCGTCCTCCATCTTCACAGCGTTCGCATTCTATTCCCCAAACCTCGGGCAAGCATCCTCAAAGCGTGCCTTGGTGTCTCCTACTTGTGCTCGGGAGTGCGTTTAAAACGCGTGCATGGGGAGGGATCGGATAACAGAACCACAGAGAGCTCCCTTTATTTCAGAGAAGAGAGCTATTGCTCCCGTGTCATACGTGATGCTAAGCACTTGCCGCGAGATTTCGTTTCTACTATCACTTCGGCTTCCTCGATGAGTGCAGTCTGGAAGAAAGTGGGAATGAGTGGTAAACCCCCCGACCCCTCCTGTTCTTCAGGTTGGGGGGTGAAAAACACCCTCTTGCCGTTTTTCCCCTGAAATGGTAATCATCCCCATTTTCAGGGGTATCACCCCCGTTCCTTTTTCTGTCTGCCAGGAGTTAAAACCCAGATTTTTTTTTTCTTGAAAACTATAATTCCTTT
>WNWK01057656.1:0-10681 GCA_009830355.1 Cherax destructor
CTGTATGACACAGCAGCACTACCAGCTGCACCAGTGGATTGGTGAACAGAACCATCAACGTAAATAATTTGTGAGAGAGTGTGCTGTTTGGCTAAATTATCAATACAGCTTAAGGCATCATGTTTGGCTTCAAGGAAGCTTTGGTTGTGTTTTAAAGAAGTAGTTTGGGAAATGGAGGGATGGTAGTTTGGAATGAGGTAATATTCCATGGAGCAGAGAAGTGCCGCTGTTGCCCTTCTTGCCACAGATCATGTATCTGATTCATGCGGAGTCGGTTCCAGTTTTCGATCCATCTGGAGGGATGTTCACCAGTGCTGAGGAAAGTTTGGGGGGCTTCTGTGCATGGGTTTGAATGGGCTTGCCTGAGCATATTAACCCCAATTAGGATATTTCTTTCAGTAACACGATCTCTGATGCTTAGAATGTCGTGTCAGTATTATATATACACTTGTGTAGTGTATTAGCATTCATCTTAGTTTATGCAGCTGGTCCCTTTGCGTGTGACGTCACGATACCGCTGACGTCAGAGCTCTCGCTCCATTTGGCGGCTATCATAGGTGTCCAGTCTCACTAGCGGTAGACCTACAAGCTGAACAGATGTGCGGGTACACCTCCCTTCACAGACTGATAAATATACCGCAACCATCCCTACCAGGAGTGTCTTTGACTACCTATTTATCTCTCCCAATACCCCACGACAAGTGGTGCCAGCGGAAGGATCGTAATTTATATCGATTATGGTGTTATAGAGAGATAGACGCCGACAAACAAGCAGACAGCCTTGTGCCTCCAGAGACGCCCACGTTACCAGTTATCTACACCCAAGCAGAGTCTACAATATCTACGTATGTCCTGGTCAGCTAAGTGCCTCATCTGTTAATTTGTTAAAACCTACGAGGGATGACCCAGCTTTTGCAAATTCTGAACGAGTAAGCCAGTTTGTGAGGGGAGATACCATATCAAGCCAGCAAGCCACCACCAGTTACGTCAGCCTAGGCTTAAGCTAGCTTCTATCTTGCTGTGCTAATTTGTTACAAGATTCCAAGCCAGTCAATCTGTGTGAATTATTATTATTATTATAATCAAATAGAAGCGCTAAACCACAGGGGTTAATCTGTGTGAAAAAGTTCTATTAAGCCAGCGAGTCACCCTGCAGACTGAAAGTAAGCCAGCCACGTGAGTTCACCATTTTACCGCCCTTATACTCCAGTGTATTGCTGTTTTGAGTGACAATACCATCCCTGTGGTATCCTGGGTTATTCAAGCCACCCTGGTTAAATTCACGTGTGTTTTATAACGGCGTAAGCCACAGGCTAGCGCGCGGGATGCTGTGTAGGCCCACTCACCCAGCCCCACCACCCCCGCCACCACCCACGCTAAGTCAGACGCCATGACCATGTGAGTCTACACCACCAAACAAAGAATTAAGTGTGGATTATTTCACCCTTAACTGGGTCCTGCAAGCAGTTTTTGGCTACAAACTGGGTCGAGCGTCCTGAGTGTGTTTCTCCTGAACTATTTGTGCCAACTTTATAAAGCCTATGGTTTGTAGTTCATCGGTTTATGCACATTACTTCAAGATATCAACGAGTGGACCAGACGTAAACATAATCCACCACTACACCACCACCATCCTCCACCACTACACCACCACCATCCTCCACCACTACACCACACTTCAGTCAAGTTTTACACCCTAGAGACAATTACTGTGTTGTTGTTTTTATTTTTCAGATAATCTATAGACAATTCCGTGTGTTTGAGAACATTTTTGCCAGTTAAAGAAATTTTGAGTTATCCTGGGAGTGTAACCTTTACCCTAGGAAGTGTTGCGTTAAATTAATTACTTACATTATTTTTTTTATTTCACTAGTATCGTCTTTGATTAATTATTGCGTTATAATTTCTGTGAATTTCGTTGTGTTACTAAGTTTGTAGTAAGTACAGTTTGTTAAAGTAATCTACTGTTCCAATATTACACCAAGTAGTAATTTTAAAAAGATTTTATAATTTTTTTTTCCCCAGCATTGTCCATGTGTTGCTTAATTTTTTTTCTTGTTAATTGTTGTGTTTCACCAAGTGTTCTATCCCAGAGTTATCATTTTTTTTATTCATTTACCCTTATTTGTTAATGTTAATTGTGTAATTAATTACTTTGCTTGCCCCAGTAACTACATATTGTTTTCTCCTCCAAGCAATTTTTAACCTTTTTCCAGTGATATTATTGCTAATTCTTATGTGTTGCAGTCAGTGTAATTCTTCCCATTGCACCCAATATTGTTTGTGTACTTGTTCTTTTTGTATAGTGCTAATGTGCCTTCACTTTGTAGAATAGTGAAATAATTTACTGAAGATACTATTTTGCTCCAATAAGTACTTATTTATAGTCAACAAGAGCATGACCTTCTGTATACAGTAAGTCATCAATCATGTGCTTTTGACGAGTATACTTCAGTTCTGTAAGTGTTATAATAATCTTTTTGTCATTAATTTTCATTTGTTTTCATGTGTTGTTGAACAAATTCACTCTTAAGTTTGTTTAAAGTCAGTGTTCTTAGTGAATTGTTTTAGTAACTGTTTCATTGAGTTACTTTGCTTTGCTTGCAATTAAGAGTAAGAGTGTTCAAACTATTTTATTTCTAATATCTTTGTGTGGTGTGCAAATAATTTACCCCAGTGTGATTTTATCAATCAATCATTCCTGAAACTGATTTTGTGTAAATTAAATTCCCCAGTATTCACCTTGTTTTTATCAATTTTGTTTTGTTTAATTGTTCAAGTAACTTGTCATTCTCCTAAGAGTAATAAGTGATATTCCAGTGAACTTTCTAAGTGATTCAAGCAGTAAAGTTACTTTAATTTATTGCCAGTGCATAATTCTATTGAATTGTTTTATCAGATTGTTGCTCTTGCCATAACCATTATTGAATTCTTTTAATTAGTTGTGCATTTAATTTGTTTCACTGTGTTGCAATTTTTGTTGATATTTAAAAGAAAAGAAAACTCATTTTGCAGTTAGTTCAAGTTAAAGCTAGAATGTTTTTATTTTAGTGTGTTGAATTTTCTTGCCAAGTCAATTTCCAGTGAGTTATCTTTTCTTTAGTGTTATTTTGCAGTTATTCATCATTACTTATGCAGAATAGTTATTAATTACTACCAGTTAAGCTGTATTGTGCTGTATACTTGCATTAATTTTGCTTTCATTTCAATTCTCGTTTAATTGCTCGAAGTCATGTCTCAAGAAAATGTAACTTGTAATGGGGTGAGTGTTGCCAGTCAAGGCAATGACGTGGGACAGACTATTCAGAATCACTTGACTGATGACCAACCCAAGACTACTCATCCTCCTAATTACTCTCAAGATCAAATTGATTCACTACCACTTTTTAATAATAATAATAATAACAATAATAATAATAATAATAATAATAATAATACTTTATTGTGACATGGTACAATGATACATGGTAGACAAGATATATTTCTTAATGAGATGTACATGCCAAAAGCCCCTAATATGCTGTGCATTGCGGGCATTCTTAAGACTACTTTATTCTAGACTACATGGTAAAACGTTATGGTTGACAATTTATAAAATAAGTATAATTGCGTATCTAAGTTATAAAGTTTGAATATAAGTTGAACATATCAATTAATTGTAGCAATGCAACTAATTGAGTGAGATAACAGTTTAAAACAATTAATTGCAAAGCAGTTACACTTTACGTGGTCATTATAATGTAAATATTATGGTAATAGTTAGCTTAGTGTAAGGGGTTGGGAGCAGTAGGAGGATTGAATACTATGTTGGTTTGGTTCAGTCATTTATAATTGTTTTGTTATTGTCGTTGTTGTTATGGAGCGGCCCTGAAGAGTACATTGTTATTGTTACTCGGGCTTTTATTAACCTACAACCACTACACTTAGTATGTATTTTTCATAACAGGTTTTTACATTTACGTGATTAGTCAGGTTTTTACATTAAGTGATTATTCTACTTTGTTGAGAATGTTTGATATTGAGCATTTAGCTTTGGGTGAGAAGGTGATTTTTTAGCATCATTTTGAATTGGGATACAGGCAGGGTTTCTTTGGCAATGACAGGTAATGAATTCCAAATTTTCGTGCCTTTTATATGCATTGAGTTTTTACATAGTGTTAGATGGACACGGGGAACATCGAGGAGTGATCTGTGTCTAGTGTTATGGTCATGTGTCCTGTTAAAAATGGTAAGGAGAAGTTTGAGTGGTGGGTTAATGTTTGCATAGAGTGTTCTATGTATGTAATAGGCACAGTAAAAAGTATGGATGTCTTGTATGGTGAGTAAGTTTAGGTTTTTGAATATAGGTGGAGTATGTTGTCTGGAGTGTGAATTTGTTATCATTCTAACTGCTACCTTTTGTTGTGTTATTAGTGGTCTGAGATGAGTTATTGATGTAGAGCCCCATGCGCAGATTCCATAGGTGAGGTATGGGTAAATGAGTGAGTGATATAGGGTAAGGAGAGCTGGTTGTGGAACATAGTACCGTATCTTGGATAGTATTCCCACGGTCTTTGAGACTTTCTTGGAAATTTGTTGTATATGTGTCTGAAATTTGAGGCCACTGTCAAGATGGATTCCTAAATTTTCCTCTGTGAGTTTTGCGATAGGGTACCCGTTTATCATTATGTTAAGTGGTGCGTTTGCAGCTCTGTTCCCAAACTGGATAAAATAGGTTTTATCAATATTGAGAGTAAGTTTGTTGGTCATCATCCAGGTAGATATTTTCTGCAATTCAGTATTTGCAGTGTTGGCTAGTATGTCTGGGCTAGGGTGCTAGATAACGTATGTAGTGTCATCTGCAAAAAGTATGGGTTTGAGTAGTTGAGATGCATTTGGTAGGTCGTTAATGTAAATGAGAAAGAGTAGTGGGCCAAGAACACTTCCCTGTGGGACACCTACGGTAATAGTTTGCGCGCTGGAGCTAGCTCCATTTGTGTACACATATTGGTTTCTGTTGCTAAGGTATGATTTTAGGTAGTTGAGGGAGTGCCCTCTTATACCATAGTGTGATAATTTTAGGTGTAAGAGATCATGGTCAACTGTATCAGAAGCTTTACGTAAATCAATGAAGATTCCCACTGGGATTTCTTTTTTTTCAAGGGCGGTGTAAATTATTTCTAACATGTGTATGATGGCATCATTTGTATTTTTATTTGGCCTGAATCCAAATTGACAGTGGTTGAGTACGTTGTTGGAGGTGAGGTAGGAATATATTTGTCTATGAATTAGTTTTTCAAAGATTTTGGAGAGAAGGGTAAGTTAGATATCGGCCTGTAGTTATTCAGGTCTGTTTGATCTCCTCCTTTATGTATTGGGGTGACCCTCGCTATTTTGAGTATTGATGGGAAGGTAGAGGATTCAATGGATTTGTTAAAGAGTGTTGCAATAATTGGTGAGAGAACTTGAGAGGCTTTTTTGTATATAAATGGTGGTAAGTTATTTAGGTCACCTGCTTTGTTTTTTAGTGTGTTGATTATAAGTGAAACTTCTATTGGGTTGGTTGGGGCTAGGAATAGTGTGTTCTGATAGGTGCCAGTGAGATAGTCGTTAGGTGGAGTATTTGAACTTGGGATTTTGCTTGCCAGCTTTTTACCTATGGTGGAGAAGAAATCGTTGAGTTTGTTTGCTGTTTCAATAGGTGGGGTAGGGGTTCATCTGGTTTTGTTAGCTTGATTGTTCTGTTTGTGGATATCTTTTAGTTCCTAGAATTTCAGATAGGGTTTTCCAGGTCTTTTTTATATCACCTTTTAAGTTATGTAATCTGTTCTCATAATACAATTTTTTTGACCTTCTTATCAGACTCGTTAGGTTTGATGAGTAGCGTTTTGTTTGCTCTCTTGTTATTTGACCCATTCTGTACTGTTTTTTATATAGGTGCTTTCTATTAATGAATTTGGTATGCTGGGGTTAGGGGACTATTTAATCTTTTAGTTGTGATTTGTTTAGTTTTTTGGGCAATGCTTATTATAGAGGTATTGGGTCTTTTTAAGAAAATTATTAATACATAAGTCAGTATCTGGGAAGTTGTCTATTTCTGTTTGCCAGTCAGTGTTTGTCATAGCTGTTATAAAGTTATTTATAGCTGTTTCATTATGTAGTCTCTAGTGGTAATTTTCCGAGATTTGTTATGAGAAAGGTTGGGTAGTGGTCTGTGGTATTGTCTGTGATTATGCCTGATGGTGACCCAGACAGTCTTGACGACTGGTTCCTTGCAATCTGTTCAAGGGCAAGCTCCGTAGAAAATCCTCCATCGGAGGAGCACCTTATCACTATGGCAAAAGAATCCTTGGCTAGGTCGCCAGCTGCTAATAATGTGTTAACTCTTTTGCGTATGAGAGAATTTAAAGGTCTAACTAAATGGGAAGAATACGAATCAAGATTACGTAAGTTTCTCAATCCTAAGGAAGCTGTATATCCATTTATCGTACTAAAGGAATTAGTGAACGCAGTCCCTAGGCCCGATGAAGAGCTGTGCCAATTCTCCTTCCGGTTGGATGCCCTCTTATCATCGTTTGCGACTGGATTCCAAAAATCCTTTCTTCCCTTCTGGCCATGTAATGGATGGTTGGTCAGTGGGTAAATTTGCAGCTTATGGTGCCATTAAGCAATTGATGCCGCCTACAGCAGTATATGCTTATAAGGCAAGTCCCTTAACAGTCAGTGTAGAACCTCTTGAAGCTCTCGGACATGTCCGCGATTTGTGTCCTCCCAAATCGTTCCCTCACTTTAGATCTGTACAATCCACATTACCTGAGCTACAGCACTCAGTCCCGCCTGTTGTTTGTGCAACACGGCAAGGTCCTAGTAACTATCGTTCCCGTTCATCATCCAAAAGGAGTGTAAAAAATCAGTATGCTCATAGTAATCGTAGTACCTATAGTGACCACAGCAGACGTACCTGCTACAACTGTGGTTATAGAGGTCATATTGCAGTAAACTGTCCTGACAATGCCTCTAAGAAACATCGTACTGTCGAAGAGCCCTATTCAGAATTACCTTATTGCACTTATCACAGGATAGCTGGCCATGATACTTCTGAGTGTAATGCTTTGAATAGCCACGGGTATTCTAGATCCTTCCGTGGATGCTCATACAGTAGAAATAGAAGAGCTAATAGAGGCCATGGTTCTCAGCCTAATAACCAGAACCAAGCACAGTTTGTGAACTCATGGGAATCCGAGCGCCCCAGTCAAACCGCCCAGTGGCCAAAATTTTAAATATGCAGAAAGAACTTGATATTCCAAGCATCAGAGATCGTGTTACTGAAAGAAATATCCCAATTGGGGTTAATATGCTCAGGCAAGCCCATTCAAACCCATGCACAGAAGCCCTCCAAACTTTCCTCAGCACTGGTGAACATCCCTCCAGATGGATCGAAAAAACTGGAACCGACCTCCGCATGAATCAGATACATGATCTGTGGCAAGTAAGACAACAGTGGCACTTCTCCGCTCCATGGAATATTACCCCATTCCAAACTACCATTGTAACTGATTCTCTGTCATCCATAAATGCTCTCAACTCATCAAGTATAACTTGTAGCATGCTCGTGTCAGAAGCCAGGCACAGGTACGGTAGGATTCTGGATAGTAGAGTCAGAGTGCACATGCTGTGGATTCCATCTCACATTGGTTTTCAGATACATGATAGAACTGATATATTGGCTAAGTTTTATGCTTTCAAAGAGGGGATAGATTACAATCTTGGCTTGTCAGTTAGCAGTTTGAGAACAATAATACGAAAAGAACTTCAACTGAATTTTATTGACTTAAGACTCAGGGAGATTGACACCAGTCAGTCCATCTATCATCATTCTATCATGCAGGAGGAGCCACATGTCTATGGTGCATCCAACAAAATAAGCAGACTCTTGGATGTCACTACCGCCCGCCTCCGGCTGGGTTACAAGTATCTTTGGCAGGTTAAATCACCACCACCAGATGTAGACCAAACAAGATGTAAACTTTGCCAGTTGGATTATTGTCACACCCTGTGTCATTATGTACTGGAGTGCGATAAAATTAATGAATTCAGAGACTACTCACTCAGAAATGCTCAAGATATGTCAAAGTATTTTATCCACAGTGGTATATTACAGACCATTCTGGAAAAATACCCTGACTTTGCTCCCTGTAAATAAAGCATTGACACGTGTGTGTGTGTATGTATATGTGTGTATGTGTATGTGTGTATGTATATACATGTACTCACCTAGTTGTGGTTGCAGGGGTCGAGACATAGCTCCTGGCCCCGCCTCTTCACTGGCCGCTACTGGGTCACTCTCCCTGCGCCATGAGCTTTATCATACCTCTTCTTAAAGCTGTGTGTGGAACCTGCCTCCACTACATCGTTTCCCAAGCTATTCCACTTCCCGACTACTCTGTGACTGAAGAAATACTTCCTAACATCCCTGTGATTCATCTGAGTCTTCAACTTCCAACTGTGTCCCCTTGTTGCTGTGTCCCATCTTTGGAACATTCTGTCTCTGTCAACCTTGTCAATTCCTCTCAGTATTTTATATGTCGTTATCATGTCCCCCCTATCTCTCCTGTCCTCCAGTGTCGTCAGGTCGATTTCCCTTAACCTCTCCTCGTAGGACATACCCCTTAGCTCCGGGACTAGTCTTGTTGCACACCTTTGCACTTTCTCTAGCTTCTTTACGTGCTTGGATAAATGTGGGTTCAAAACTGGTGCTGCATACCCCAGTATGGGCCTAACGTACACAGTGTACAGGGTCCTGAACGATTCTTTATTAAGATGTCGGAACGCTGTTCTTAGGTTTGCTAGGCGCCCGTATGCTGCAGCAGTTATTTGGTTGATGTGCGCCTCAGGAGATGTGCCTGGTGTTATACTCACCCGAAGATCTTTTTCCTTGATTGAGGTTTGTAGTCTCTAGCCCCCTAGACTGTACTCCGTCTGCGGTCTTCTTTGCCCTTCCCCAATCTTCATGACTTTGCACTTGGTTGGGTTGAACTCCAGGAGCCAATTGCTGGACCAGGCTTGCAGCCTGTCCAGATCCCTTTGTAGTTCTGCCTGGTCCTCTTCCGATTGAATTTTTCTCATCAACTTCACATCATCTGCAAACAGGGACACTTCGGAGTCTATTCCTTCCGTCATGTCGTTCACAAACACCAGAAACAGCACCGGTCTTAGGACTGACCCTGTGGAACCCCACTCGTCACCGGCGCCCACTCTGACACCTCGCCACGGACCATGACTCGCTGCTGTCTTCCTGACAGGTATTCCCTGATCCATTGTAGTGCTTTCCCTGTTATCCCTGCCTGGTCCTCCAGCTTCTGCACTAATCTCTTGTGTGGGACTGTGTCAAACGCCTTCTTACAGTGTATGTGTGTGTGTGTGTGTATATGTATGTGTACTCACCTATTTGTGGTTGCAGGGGTCGAGTCATAGCTCCTGGCCCCGCCTCTTCACTGATTGCTACTAGGTCCTCTCTCTCCCTGCTCCATGAGCTTTATCAAACCTAGTCTTAAAACTATGTATGGTTCCTGCCTCCACTATGTCGCTTTCTAAGCTATTCCACTTCCTGACAACTCTATGACTGAAGAAATACTTCCTAACATCCCTTTGACTCATAGGAGTCTTCAACTTCCAATTGTGACCCCTTGTTTCTGTGTCCCCTCTCTGGAACATCTCGTCTCTGTCCACCTTATCTATTCCTCGCAGTATTTTATATGTCGTTATCATGTCTCCCCTAACCCTCCTGTCCTCTAGTGTCGTCAGGCCGATTTCCCTTAACCTTTCTTCGTAGGACAATCCCCTTAGCTCTGGGACTAGTCTTGTTGCAAACCTTTGCACTTTCTCTAATTTCTTGACGTGCTTGACCAGGTGTGGGTTCCAAACTGGTGCTGCATACTCCAGTATGGGCCTGACGTATATGGTATACAGAGTCTTGAATGATTCCTTAGTGAGGTATTGGAACGCTATTCTTAGGTTTGCCATTATTATTATTATTATTATAATCAAATAGAAGCGCTAAACCACAGGGGTTATACAGCGCTTAGGTTTGCCAGCCGCCCGTATGCTGCAGCAGTTATCTGATTGATGTGTGCCTCAGGAGATGTGCTCGGTATTATACTCACCCCAAGATCTTTTTCTTTGAGTGAGGTTTGCAGTCTTTGGCCACCTAGACTATACTCTGTCTGCGGTCTTCTTTGCCCTTCCCCGATATTCATGACTTTACATTTGGCAGGGTTAAATTCAAGGAGCCACTTACTGGACCAGGCTTGCAGCCTGTCCAGGTCTCTTTGTAATCCTGCCTGATCCTCGATTGATTTGATTCTTCTCATTAACTTCACATCATTTGCAAATAGGGACACTTCTGAGTCTACCCCTTCCGTTATGTCATTCACATATACCAAAACAGTACAGGTCCTAGGACTGACCCTTGTGGAACTCCACTCGTCACAGGTGCCCACTCTGACATCTCGTCACGTACCATGACTCGTTGTTGCCTCCCTGTCAGATATTCTCTGATCCATTGCAGTGCTTTTCCTGTTACGTGTGCCTGATCCTCTAGCTTTTGCATTAATCTCTTGTGAGGAACTGTGTCGAACGCCTTCTTGCAGTCCAAAAAATGCAGTCTATCCACCCCTCTCTCGTGTCTTACTTCTGTTACCTT
>WNWK01057657.1:0-10680 GCA_009830355.1 Cherax destructor
TTTTTTATTGTTTTATAACCTATCCAATTTCTTTGTTTTATAACCCTCATCCAATTTCTTTGTTTTATAACCTCACCCAATTTCTTTGTTTTATAACCTCATCCAATTTCTTTATTGTTTTATAACCTCATCCAACTTCTTTTACACATTGCTTTATAACCTCATCCAACTTTTTTACATTGCTTTATAACCTCATCCAACTTCTTTTACAATTGCTTTATAACCTCATCAAACTTTTTCTACTGGTTTATAACCTCATCGAACGTCTTTTTCTACTGGTTTATAACCTCACTCAATCTGTTAGAGGCTGACATGAGTGTAGTGGTAGGGAAATAACACTAAAATATCTCCAGAAAGTATTATATAATGTTTAAAATTAGGCTGATATTGAATGATTCTCTCGTGATTTAACAGTAAAGTGCGTATAGTTTAAACTGTACAATAGTGAGTGGGTTTTTACATGAGACTTATGGTGTGCCTCCTAAGAAACCAAAGTAAATTGACAGATGCAACTTACTTTACATTTTATTGTGGCCACAATAAATTTTCACATTAGTTGCAGATGTCCTTTTACCTAACATTTTGTTGGCAATTCTACCATTATTACTATAAGAAACCTAACCTAGCCAAACATAACTTAAACTTACTACATCATTGGTCTTCGTTTAAGTCCATTGCGTCTTTGTTAACCTTTGCTATAATTGGCCGGATCACAATACTAAATGTTGATCAGCTTTGCTGCGCTGTTTAAGCCAAACTAAAATATTATTTTCACTAATATCTCCCAAAATAAAATTTGCCCAAGAAATAAGTGTTGGATCCATATTGTAGTTACCTGTACAAATACACAAATACAAGTTTATATAAACATAATACAATGTTTATACAGATATGGGTGATATTGCATGCTGAAAGCTACGATAATGTAGAGCATTTTGGGCAAGCAAGTAATTTAGTCTATTTAGGTACAGTTACACACAAATACAATTATACAAATTATCATACATAGTAACATATGTGTAAGTTACATAGGATAACCCAAAATATCAAAGGGCATATCATTGTATGCATTGTAATTTGACCTATTTAAGTAAATATTACAAACAAATGGATAAAAGTTTTATTTACAACTAAAATAGAGAACTAGTAAGGTTTCAGTCATGTTAACCCCACAAGATTTACAATTGTTTTTATGTAGCAACAGATAGTATATAAACCTTGAATAACTCAGTAAGTCAAACCCGAGACAAACTTCCTCCGCTCATTTATCAAAACCTTTGAAGTAAAACTGCATGACAATGGTCTCACCTGATGCCTGAGGATAGCCCGGGATATACTATACGGTGGTAATAGTCCAACCTCACCCCAGAGTTGCTTCTACCCCTCATATTTATTGTTTTATTTTTTTTTTCAATAGGACTGAGATTTTCTCATCATAGAATCCCACAAACCCTTCCCAGCTGAGAGAATATATGGTTAAGAATAATACGATGGTTACATCTTTGTTGAGCATCGTAATGGAATCTAAACCTTCTTCTTCAGACAGGTTGTCCAAACCTAATTTGTGTTCTATTTTGCTTTTTTATGACATAACCAATATATCTCACTCTAACGTATCATTCTACTTACTATTTTAACTTTACTAGTATATGCATATGGTTATTAAAATAAAAATATCAAAAATTTTGCTTTAAAAGTGCCAGAATTGGGTTAGGATCTGCTTAAGCTCTAGAGGAGGATCGTAGCAATTTAAAGTGGGTTGAGGCACCATTATGGTCTCTCTTGTGCCTCTATACCTGGCCAGCCTCTCAAGGACATTAAGGACATATTTCAATATCTATTTACATCCTGAATATCATAACATACATAAATACTTTTGAAAATTCCCTGCATTTTTGCTTTGTTAATTTGCAAATGTGCACTGAAATAATGAAATGAATTTCAATTCGTGGGCCACTAGCAGACGACGCAATAATCAGCTGTTCCTAGCAGTGATGCCAGATATATATAAAATAAAAGTAATGTATAATACATAAAGATAAACAAATTAAATAAATGAAACAAATAAGTGAATAAACAAAATATAATAAAATAAATCAAATCAAATAATATATATATATATATATATATATATATATATATATATATATATATATATATATATATATATATATTATATATTGCCCTACTGGCAGTGAGAGCTCGTCATGCAGGGGAGTTTCTGTTGGCTGTTCCCAACTCCAGCCTTGGACACGACTCGACCCACAGACCATCCGCATTGGTGTTGCCCTTCGACTTGCCGCCCCTATTCTCGCCAAACACAGGTGTATTTGTGGCAGTGAAGCAGCAGACCGATTTGGGTACCATGGTCTTGTGTGCCAAATCCGAGGGAAAGATTGCAAGACATGAAGAGGTTAATAACATTATCAAGAGGAGCCTCACAACAGCCGGATGCTCAGCAGTAAGGAGCCACCCCAACTATGCAGATTTGATGGCAGCCAGAAGCATCCAGATGGTATCACCCTTCAAGACAGAACTGTTTGCCATACTCCTTGCACGCAAATGCGTCCATGTATCTTAAGATTGACTCTCTAATTGTAACTGATTCTCTGTCATCCATAAATGCTCTAAACTCATCAAGTATAACTTGTAGCATGCTTGTGTCAGAAGCCAGACGGGTATGGTAGGATTGTGGATAGTAGAGTCAGAGTGCACATGCTGTGGATTCCATCTCACATTGGTCTTCAAATGCATGATAGAACTGATAAATTGGCTAAGTTTTATGCTTTCAAAGACGGGATAGATTACAATCTTGGCTTGTCAGTTAGCAGTTTGAGAACAAATACGAAAAGAACTTCAACTGAATTTTATTGACTTAAGACTCAGGGAGATTGACACCAGTCAGTCCATCTATCATTCTATCATGCAGGAAGAGCCACATGTCTATGGTGCATCCAACAAAATAAGCAGACTCTTGGATGTCACTACCGCCCGCCTCCGGCTGGGTTACAAGTATCTTTGGCAGGTTAAATCACCACTACCAGATGTAGACCAAACAAAATGTAAACT
Organism: Cherax destructor; assembly: GCA_009830355.1. Taxonomy (NCBI): domain Eukaryota; kingdom Metazoa; phylum Arthropoda; class Malacostraca; order Decapoda; family Parastacidae; genus Cherax; species Cherax destructor. Next base: position 3,070 of record WNWK01057657.1, read on the forward strand.
TTGCCAGTTGGATTATTGTCACACCCTTGCGTCAGTATGTACTGAGTGCTTCACACCCTGCGTCATTATGTACTGGAGTGCTTCACACCCTGCGTCAGTATGTACTGGAGTGCTTCACACCTGCGTCAGTATGTACTGGAGTGCTTCACACTGCGTCAGTATGTACTGGAGTGCTTCACACCCTGCGTCAGTATGTACTGGAGTGCTTCACACCCTGCGTCAGCATGTACTGAAGTGCTTCACACCCTGCGTCAGTATGTACTGGAGTGCTTCACACCCTGCGTCAGTATGTACTGGAGTGCTTCACACCCTGCGTCATTATGTACTGGAGTGCGATAAAATTAATGAATTCAGAGACAACTCACTCAGAAATGTTCAAGATATGTCAAAGTATTTTATCCACAGTGGTATATTACAGACCATTCTGGAAAAATACCCTGACTTTGCTCCCTGTAAATAAAGCATTGACACGTGTGTGTGTACTCACCTAATTGTACTCACGTAATTGTGGTTGCAGGGGTCGAGACTCAGCTCCTGGCCCCGCCTCTGCGCTGCCCGCTACTGGGTATCTGCTCTCCCTGCTCCATGAGCTTTATCATACCTCGTCTTAAAACTGTGTATGGTTCCTGCCTCCACTATGTCTTTCTCTAGACTATTCCACTTCCTGACTACTCTGTGTGTGTGTGTATGTATGTGTGTTAGTTACTATTTTGTCCTAGGCGCATGTCGATTGAAAACTGGGCTTGTTGTATGTGTGTGTGTGTACTTACCTAGTTGTGGTTGCGTCATAGTATGTGTTAGTTACCATTTTGTCCTAGGCACATGTCTATTAGACACTAGGCCTGTTGTATGTATGTGTGTGTGTAACGAAACACTTCGAAATGTTTCGGCCCCGTCGGGAATTGAACCCGGCCCCTCCGTGCGTGAAGCAAGAGCGCTAGCCACCGTGCCATCGGGGCGTGATGTTAGTTACCATTTTGTCCTAGGCACATGTCAATTAGACACTAGGCCTGTTGTATGTATGTGTGTGTGTGTAAGGAAACACTTAGAAATGTTTCTGCCCCACCGGGAATTGAACCCGGCCCCTCCGTGCGTGAAGCGAGAGTTTTACCCACTGGGCCACTTTCTAACTACTCTATGGCTGAAGAATTGCTTCCTAACATCCATCTGACTCATCTGAGTCTTCAGCTTCTAGTTGTGTCCCCTTGTTTCTGTGTTTCCTCTCTGGAACATCCTGTCACTATCTACCTTGTCGATTCCCCGCAGTATTTTGTATGTCGTTATCATGTCTCTTCGAACCCTTCTGTCCTCCAGTGTTGTGTATGTGTGTGTGTATGTATGTGTGTATGTATGTGTATGTGTGTGTATGTGTGTGTGTATGTGTGTGTGTATATGTACTCACATAATTGTACTCACCTAATTGTGGTTGCAGGGGTCGAGACTCAGCTCCTGGCCCCGCCTCTTCGCTGTCTGCTACTGGGTCTCTGCTCTCCCTGCTCCATGAGCTTTATCATACCTTGTCTTAAAACTATGTATGGTTCCTGCCTCCACTATATCTTTCTCTAGTCCATTCCACTTCCTGACTACTCTGTGGCTGAAGAAATGTTTCCTGACATCCCTTTGACTCATCTGAGTCTTCAGCTTCCAGTTGTGTCCCCTTGTTTCTGTGTTCCCTCTCTGAAACAACCTGTCACTATCTACCTTGTCAATTCCCCGCAGTATTTTGTATGTCGTTATCATGTCTCCTCTGACCCTTCTTTCCTCCAGTGTTGTTAGTCCTATTTCCCTCAACCTTTCTTCATAAGACAGACCCCTGAGTTGTGGAACTAACCTTGTCGCAAACCTTGCACTTCTCTAGTTTCCTTACGTGCTTGACCAGGTGTGGGTTCCAGACTGGTGCTGTATATTCTAGTATGGGCATGACGTACACGGTATACAGTGTCTTGAACGATTCCTTGTTAAGGTAACGGAACGCTAATCTAAGGTTTGCCAGACGCCCATATGCTGCCGCAGTTATCTGGTTGATGTGTGCCTCCGGAGACGTGCTAGGCGTTATACTCACTCCAAGGTCTTTCTCCTTTGCCGAGGTTTGTAGCCTTTGTCCGCCAGCTTGTACTCTGTCAGCGGTCTTCTTGCCCTTCTCCGATCCTCATGACTTTGCATTTGGAGGGATTGAATTCGAGAAGCCAACTGCTAGACCAGATGTCGAGCTTGTCCAGGTCTGTTTGCAGCCCCTGCCTGGTCCTCTTCCGATGTGATTCTCCTCATTATTTTCACATCATCCGCGAATAGAGACACTTCTGAGTCTATCCCGTCCGTCATGTCATTTACATATACCAGGAATAACACTGGTCCTAGGACTGACCCCTGCGGTACACCGCCGTCACAGGCGCCCACTGTGATACCTCACCACGCACCATGACCCGTTGTTGCCTCCCTTTGAGGTATTCCTGATCCATTCCAGTGCCCTTCCTGTTATACCTGCTTGTTCTTCCAACTTCTTTACTAATCTCATGTGAGGAACTGTGTCGAAGGCCTTCCTGCAGTCCAGGAAAATGCAATCAACCCACCCTTCTCTCCTGCCTTACCTCTGTTACTTTATCATAGAACTCTAGGAGGTTTGTTACACAGGATTTGCCTTCCCGGAATCCGTGCTGTCTGGTGTTTATTATCCTGTTCCGCTCAAGGTGTTCCACCATTCTTTTCCTGATGATTTTCTCCAGGACTTTGCACACTATACATGTAAGTGACACCGGTCTATAGTTTAGTGCCTCTTTTCTGTCTCCTTTTTAAAAATGGGGACTACGTTGGCCTTCTTCCATACCTCAGGTAGCTGCCCAGTTTCAAGGGATGTGTTGAATATTGTGGTAAGTGGCACACTAGTACCTCAGCTCCTTCCCAAGAACCCACGGGAGATATTGTCCGGACCCATCGCCTTTGAGGTATCGAGGTCACTGAGTAACTGCTTCACTTCCTCCTCAGTTGTGTGTATGCCCTCTAGCACTTGGTACATCCCTTGCTGGTGCCGAACCATGTCCTGTCTACCCAGCTGCCTTCCTTCCTCCATTGTGAATACTTCCTTAAACCTCAAGTTGAGCTCCTCACATACCTCTTGATCATTACTTGTGAGTTCCCCATCTTCTCTCCTCAGCCTTATCACCTGGTCCTTGACTGTTGTCTTCCTTCTGATGTGACTGAACATCAGTTTCGGTCGGACTTAACTTTCGATGCTATGTCGTTTTCGTACTGTTTCTGGGCCTCCCTCCGTATTGTGCATACTCGTTTCTAGCTCTTCTACTAATCTCTTTGTTTACTTGGGTTCTTTGCCTTCTGTACCGTTTCCATTCTCTGATACTCTGATTCTTTGCCTCCCTGCACCTTTGGGTAAACCAGGGGCTCTTTCTGGCCTTCCCATTTAAACATTTGCCTTGGGTATAAACCGTTCCTCTGCCTCCTTGCACTTTGCCCCTACGTATTCCATCATTTCATTTATTGTCAGACCTTCCTTTTCCCCTTTTCCCCACTGGATGTCCTGCAGGAAATTCCTCAAGCCCGTGTAGTTTCCTCTTTTAAAGTCTGGTTTGTCTCTATCGGTACTGTTTTCCCTCTCCACCTGTAGCTCTACAATGTACTCAAAGCTAAGCACCATGTGGTCACTGGCTCCCGGGGGGCTCTCGTGCATTATGTCTTCAATATCTGAGCTGTTCAGGGTGAATACAAGGTCCAGTCTTGCTGGTTCATCTTCTCCTCTCTGGTCGTGTCCCTGACATGTTGGTGCATCAGGTTTTCCAGTCCACGCCCATCATCTTGGCTCGCCAGTTTCTGGCCCCCCATGTGGTTCATGGTTCTCCCAGTCGATCTCCCTTTGGTTGAAATCTCCCATGACCAGTAGCTTCGCTCTGCTCATGTGTGTTTTTTCTTGCCACCTCCGCCAGGGTGTCCACCATTGCTCTGTTGTTCTCATCGTATTTTCTTCCTGGCCTCCTGCAGTTCTGTGGTGGGTTATACATCACTGCAATGATTATCTTATGCTCCCCAGACTGGATGGTACCTACTATGAAATCCCGTTTCTCCCCCCTCCACTCCTACCATTTCCTCGAATCTCCAATGGTGCCTTACAAGCAGTGCACCCTCCACCCCCTGCTCCTCCTATCTTTCCTCAGGATCTGATATCCCTGTGGGAAGATTGCATCTGTTACTGTCTCCATTTAGTTTAGTTTCTGTGACCGCTATGATGTCTGGGGATGCCTCATCTATTCTTTCATTCCACTCTTCATACTTATTCGTAATTCCATCCGCATTTGTGTACCAAACCTTCAACCTTGTTTCCAATACTGTGGCCCTGGGGAGATCTTGGCGGGAGGGGGGTGTGGGCAGGGTGCCCGCAGGAGGTTGGAGCATGGGTGGGGGTGATTGTATGGTTGGGGTATGGGCAGGTGGGGGTGCAGCTTGAGGTGGGGGTGGGGGGTAACTGTGACGGTGGGTTTTCATTTGCTAGGGTGGGGACAGGGGGCCTGATAAGTGGGTGTGGTGCTAGAGTGTATGGGTGTCGTGGGTTGTTTGTGATATGAGGCCCGCTGAGGGTATTTCCAGTGTGTGTGTTTGTCCTGCTTGGGCTTGGTGTCCTCCGTATCTCGCTGTCTCCCCTCCCCCCTCTCTTCTCCTTCTTATCCTCTCCCTCCGGGCCTCCCTTTCTTCCTGTATTCTGTCTAGATCTAGATATACATTCCGGTACCCCTGGTTTGTCCTCAGCCGAGCTTTTCTTGCAGGATCATGGTGCGTGTGATTCTGCCTTGAATATTACCTTGAGGGGTCGATTTCTTCCCTTTGTGTACCACCCGATTCTCCGAAAATTTGTCACTTGGGATGAGTCTCCCCTATTGCTAGCATGATACCATCGATCTGTTCTGTCTCCTCCTGTCCTTCTGTCGGGTGTCTCCTTCGACTTCCTTCAGGCCATAGATGAAAATCGACTTCTCCCTTCCTCCTCCCACTGTGTCTCCCATTGCCTTGTCAAAGGTGCATTATCCTCTCCCGGTGCTGTCATGAATGTATTCCCCGTGTTCCTTTGTGTGTCCGGTCTGCTCTTACGTCCCTGTCCACTGCAGTGTGTTGTTGGGGTCTCCATGTTTAGCGTGTCTGCTGTTTTGTCTACCCTCTCATATGTTGTTTCTGTGCTCCCATTCGTTGTTCCTCGTGGTGCTCTTCGTGACCCTGGCTGCTTCTTCTATATCCCTCTCGTGTGTTGTTATCCTGCTGCCTTGCTTCGGGCCCCATGTGTGCCTGCCAGTGCCTGTGCGACTCGAGTTCTCCCTCCTTTCCCTCATTCCCTTTGGCTGTGCCTGGTGCACAGGCCCCAAGCGTTGTTTCCTGCCAGGTACTGTTGTCTCTATTCTGTGTCAGTCCCCTGCAGCTTCTCTTCTAGGGTCTGGATCCTGGCTTCCGCTTTTGGCTTGCATTACCCATTTTCTACTCTCCTCAGCTATCCTCTTCTCCATTCCCTCATTGATCACCAATAGCTTCCTCTCCCATTCCTTTTCCCTTTCATCGAGCTCCTCGGTGATCACCAATATCTTCCTCTCCCATTCCTTCTCCCTTCTAGAAAATTCCTCTCCCACTGTTGCCTTCCCTGATCGGCCATCTTCTTCCTTGTAGACACCCTCTGAGCCACCCATCTTCCCACTGAGTCCCTTGTGGTTGTATTGAGGTGTCAGGAGAAAGGAGTAAGAGGGGTAAGGAAGGGGTTGAGGGAGAAACGGAGAAAGGATAGGGATGGGGGTGTATGTATGTATGTGTGTGTGTGACCCAACAATTAAAACTTGCACCATTACAGTTGTGACCGGGTGTGGACTAGTGAATTGCTCATTACTTTATAATTTGTTCATGATTGTAACCATGTATAAACGTAAGTAAGTAAATTTACTTACATGATTCATTACCTTTGTAACTTGTGAGTTCATTACCTTTGTAACTTGTGAGTTCATTACCTTGTACCCTTGAGTTCATTACCTTTGTAACTTGTGAGTTCATTACCTTGTGACTTGGAGTTCATTACCTTTGTAACTTGTGAGTTCATTACCTTTGTGACTTGTGAGTTCATTACCTTTGTAACTTGTGAGTTCATTACCTTTGTAACTTGTGAGTTCATTACCTTTGTAACTTGTGAGTTCATTACCTTTGTTACTTGTGAGTTCATTACCTTTGTAACTTGTGAATTCATTACCTTTGTAACTTGTGAGTTCATTACCTTTGTAACTTGCTCAGCAATCAAAACTTTGGGGTCCAGTCCCTGGACTCATTATGTACCTCTGTAATCTTTTGACTACCGCCCACAGGATGGGTATGGGGTGCATAATAAAGATATCAAAAACCTTCAAGCCTGGACAGACGGCAGGCAGGTGGTGTGGGACTACACATGTGCATCTACCGTGGTTGATACCTATCTATCTCCAATACACCAGGGAGGAAGGAGGGGCAGCCGCCAGCTTCAGGGAGTCCCAAAAGTCTAGAAAATATGGAGAACTTGCCCATCATTATATGTTTGTTCCCATAGGCTCGGAGACCCTTGGCTCATGGGAAAGAGTGCATCTAAGTTCCTTAAGAAGCTAGGCAAAATACTCATCAGGGTAACTAGGGATCCGGCAGATGTTTCTGTTCCAGCAACCCGCTGCTGTTCAGAGGGGTAATGCATGCTGTATTTTGGGCACGCGCCCAAGCTCTGAGGAGCTGGATGAGATTTTCGCATTATAATCAGTGACAAACGTGTAACAATGTACTAGACATGTATCTTCAACCCCGTTACTGTATATGCCATCTTTTTATCAACAATGATCTCTTAAATCTTTTTTTACCATATTATGTTAATATTATTTAAATATATATATATATATATATATATATATATATATATATATATATATATATATATATATATATATATATATATATATTCGTATATATATATTATTATATTTTATTAACACATCGGCCGATTCACCAAGGCAGGGTGGCCTGAAAAAAACTTTCATCATCATTCACTCCATCACTGTCTTGCCAGAGGGGTGCTTTACACTACAGTTATAAAACTGCAACATTAACACCCCTCCTTCAGAGTGCAGACACTGTACTTCCCATCTCCAGGACTCAAGTCCGCTGCCGGTTTCCCTGAATCCCTTAATAAATGAATATATATATATATATATATAGTAGTGTACAATCTTCTGTAGAACTCATACTCTGTAGAACTAAAAATGGCGGCGGTCCCCCCCACCCCCACTTCCGGTCGGTCCACCCCCCCCTTCCGGTCTGTCCAACCCCTTCCGGTCACCCCCACTTCCGGTCGGCCCCCACCCTTGACCCCCATTTTTTTTTTTTCATCCTTAGCAGACCCGCACCCCCCCTCATCCCTGAGCGGTCCCTTCCACGCGCTCGAGCCCCCGCCCCCCCCGTGCCCGCCCGCCCGCCCGCGCCCTTCCGCTCGAGCCGCCCGAGCTCCTCTGCAGCGCCTTCTCGGACGCCCCCGCTTCCGATTTTTCAATTTTTTTTTTTTTATTTTTCAAATTTTTCATTTTTTTAATATTACTTCTGATATTTTTTTCTTGACCTCTATGG
>WNWK01057658.1:0-10680 GCA_009830355.1 Cherax destructor
CTTACATTCAAAGAATTTCTTAAATTATATTCCTGTGTGTCTAAAACGTAAAAATTATTCCTGTATTTCCTTCCCGGGAGGTTCTGTCTTTATTACGAACACAGGTGTAGTCTTGTGGCCTGCACACCTGGTTGTAGCACCACAACCAAGGTAGAAATGAGGAACGAGCAAAAGACAGGAGTGAGTGAATACTTATATTTCCTTCACCAAACAACATGCAATTATATGTACAATATTTACAGAGGATATGTACAGAAAAGCAATTTGCAAGTAAGAGACACAGTGAGAGTAGTCTTCGACCAGACCTGGAGGTAAGTCTGCCAATGTTGCATCACGAGGGTCTAACATAACTTTACAACTTTGGCGAGCCTTCTTGTCATTGGCTGGGTTGAACCAAGGTGCTGGCATAACAAGAGGGGGCCCCTGCTCGTTACGTTCTTAGCACCTGGTTTGCTGGCTGGGAGGGCTATATGGATGTGTGACATACGCTGAATAAAATGTTTGTCTCTCAGAGTGTACTGTATATAGACTGACAGTTGGATTAAAAGAATTCTTGACTGGTGATAAACAGGTTGTAAGGAGCCATAGTTACCCTCGTGTAGGAAAGTGGCTCTAACCTTCATTATCCACTCAACTATGATTCATGAATCGTAATAATACGATTGCAAATAAATCAGGGAACGGGTGGGGACTTGAACCCATGGCAAGTAAGTTCTAAAACTCACAAGCCAATATTCACAACCACTGGGCCAGTTGGCACTAATAGGATTCATCCAACTAGGTATATAATAGCCAGCTGGCCCAGTGGCTAACGCACTAGCTTGTCAGTTTGAAGACTCACTTGCCATGGGATCAAACCACACCTGTTCTCTAATTTTTTTTTCCAAATCAGACATACCACATTGCATTTAAAGACAACTTATAATTAATAATGCATCAATTATTTTAGAATATTACTGGATGCTCTGAAGGCAAATTTTAACTACTTCGAAGGTAAGTAAACGAATTTTCTTAGTTTTTGTGGAGCTGAGGAGAGGGGCGCTGGAGGTAACAGTCCATGATTCCTAAAATTAAACATTAACCATGGGAAATAACAGGATAGTGAAGCAACTGTAGTGTTGCTGTCTAGTGTATAGTGGCAGTGTTGCTGTCTAGTGTATCGTGGCAGTGTTGCTGTCTAGTGTATCGTGGCAGTGTTGCTGTCTAGTGTATCGTGGCAGTGTTGCTGTCTAGTGTATCGTGGCAGTGTTGCTGTCTAGTGTATCGTGGCAGTGTTGCTGTCTAGTGTATCGTGGCAGTGTTGCTGTCTAGTGTATAGTGATAGCTTCAAGGAAAGTGGAATAGTGAGACAGTATTGCTGTCTAGTGTGAGTGTAATGAGTATGTGCTTGTAGATAACTGGTGTTTACTCCAGATAATAGATGTACAAACCACTTCCTGGCTGTGGGAATATCCATCCTATATCATCAACTTTAAGCCAGAAAAATAACCTCAATTCCCACAGATTTATTTTCTGTAAATACAGCTTCTGTTCGAGTTAATATATGTAAATGTAACTGTTTGTCTCACGAAATTGAAATAACACGATTGCAAGCAAATCAGGGAACGGTTGGGACTCGATCCCATGGCCGATGAGTGGTTTGTGCTCTGGCCTGTGAGTTTTAGGACTTACCTGCCATGGGTTGAAGCATCACCCTTTCCCTGATCAGTCCTCGAGGGACTGATTACCTCAAACTCCTCATCTTGCACAGTTCTTCTCTGTACTGTACTGAAGAAGTCACTGGCGGGCGAAACGTTTTCACAATATAGATTCCCAAATGTTGCACAAGTGTCTTATTCTTTAACTTGTGGGTTTTCAATACCATTTATACCATGTGATAAATGGTTTGAAAACCGACAAGTTTAAGATTGAGACACATATGAAACTTATGGGAATCTTTATTAAGGAAACGTTTCGTCACACAGTGGCTTCTTCAGTGTGGGTCGCATCCTGGGACAAAACTGACCTATTTTTCCCGAAATGCTCAGCATAACAAGCGGCTTTCTATATAGTAGTATGTCATTGATGTCAGCTATGGTCTATATACCTTGTACATGTACTGGTAGAATACAAAGCAAAGAGGAGTAAGGAAAGGGGAAGTTTGAGGTAATCAGTCCCTCAGCCTGGAATCGATGTGTTCAGTCCATTACTCTTGTAGAAAGTACAGCATATGGTCGTAGAAGTGGCTTATGTACTGTAGACAGGTGAGTCGAAGCAGAAGGAGGCGAGGCGCTTGGAATTTCACTATTTTTTTTTTCACTGTGGTTATGTGGAGGAACTTCTTAGATAAGTACACTTGCCTGCATAACAATATGAACATGATAACAGTGAGAGGTACTTATCTTTTATTAGCACGATTTCCAGCAGCCTCTCCCTGGAATCGCCCTCGATGTTGATTCAGTTGTGTCCACATTGGTTGAGGATAGCGAGTAATCTGGGTTAACTCTGATAATTCGCCACCCGGCTCTTGCGGCGTACGGGTGTGCTGCTCTCAGCTCTGACCCCTGGTGGAGACTTTGTTCAACTTCGTTTTCTCCAACATGGCGGCGACAGGCAGACGCCGGACCAATACTGTGTGTGTTGATATGGTGGTTGGAGCCTTGCAACCGGCGACAGTGGCTACTGTTCTGCCCATGATACTATAGGACATCTATGACATAGATACTGCTGATCTCTATGGTGTGGCATTAAACAGTGTGAACAGGGTCTTTGTAAAACGATTGATCGATAAACACCAGGACAAGATTTACACTGTCAACTCTTCGCTGCAAGTCCGACTTAAGGATGTGTTGAGGACTTACACCTGGTCAAGGTACGGAATGTCCCTTTTGAGGCAGACCACGTCGACAACAGCAAAGTCTTCAGTGCTTATGGGGCCGTACATATGGCCACGGCAGGGAGGTGGTCCGAGGGGCCCCTGGAACGCCTTCCAGAGGGCTTTTTTTCCTTGAAAATGACGCTCCGCAATCCCATACCGTCATACGTTGCATTGCCTGAGTTTTGTATGCAGGTGTATGTCACGTACATGGGGCAGAGGTGTACGTGTCGTATATGTGGTGCATACGAGCATGTAGCAGCCGATTGCATGAGAAGAGGAGGGCAAAAAACAGCTATGGGATGGGTTGCAGCATGTGTGGAGAGCAGGGGAAGGACCGACCTTTTCAACTGGAAGAGAGATCTACGAGATGGTGGAGTGACATAGTGGAGGGCTTAGATGAGCCCTGTGTCACATTGCCACAGGAGTCCCAGGTTGTGCAGCCTGAGATAGTGACAGAAGAGGAAGCGGCTTTGGGGGACTGCATGGAGGTGCCTTTGGAGGAGGTCTTGCAGGGAATTCTGAGTGAAACATTGGCGGTGCCAAGTGAAGGTGATGGAGGGATTTTAGGGGTGGAGACGGGAGAGGTGAGCGCCCCAGAGTGTGGTGGGTCAGGTTTCCCGACTTTAGTGAGTACGGTGATTAGTGCAGAGGTTCATCAGTGTGAAAGTAGTGAGAGTATGGATATGGTAAGTGGTTCTCGAAAGAGAGTGGGCACTGTTTCTGAGAGTGAGGACACCTTGACACCTGCACAAAGAACGTGTAAGAAACCTTTAGTGGAAGTGGCGCAGCCGGAGAAAGTTTCGTCAAAGGGAAAGATGGGAGCTAGGGAAAGTCTAAAAGGGAGGAAAACTGTAGCGAAGGGGGGGTTTAAGGGGAGGTCTGCGATGCCGCTTCCACAGAGCTCCAAAGGGAAGCCAGCGCATTTATTTTCCAGTGTATAACGATTAATGTCAATGGGTTGCGGGCAGAGGTCAAGAGGAAGTGGGTTGAGGGGACTATCAGACGACTTGGCGTGCAAGTGGGATTCATACAAGAGCATAACTATAGGTGTGGAAGTGAACTTCGGCTGAATGGGTATAATGTTTTTGCGGGGTCCTCGGGCCGTCTAAAGGAAGGGGTGGCTGTAGTTATACAGGCGTCGAGCCCTTTTACCTTACTCAGGTGGGAGGAGTGTGGGGGAGGTAGATTGGTGAGGGTAGAGGGTGATTGGAGTGGTGTACGGGTAAGTTTCGTGGGGATATATATGTCTGCAGAACAATCACAACAGGTGAAACGGGAGTTTGTGTATGATTACATGGTGTCGGTTTTGGGGGGTTTGGCAAAGGTAGCAATAGTAGGAGGGGATTTTAATTGCGTGATCCGTCATAAGGATGTAATACCTAAGGGGCGGGTTGTGTTTTGGGGGCTTTGAGGGACCTGTTAGGAAGTGCGGACCTACGTGACGTGGTGGGAGGTGGGGATTTGGTGCAATATACCTATGTGAGGAATGAATATGAGGCTCGGTTGGATAGGTTATATGTGGCAGGAGGTGTGGGGGTGGGACGAGTACAGACAGTGGATCTGGGGTTCTCAGATCACAGGGCAGTTATTGCAGATGTACAATGGGAGGGCATAGTTAAAAGGTACGTGGGGTATTGGAAATGGAATGCGGGTTTATTGGTGGGTGAAGATAGGAAGGCAGAATTTGCAAGGTGGTGGGCGGATCTTTGGGGATTTGTGAGGAGTGGTGTGGATTTAGTGCAGTGGTGGGTGGAGAGTGCCAAGGTGGGTATACGGAAGTACTTTGTGAGGTTGGGAGGAGAGGAGAGGTGTTGGAAGTATGGGATGCAAAATTATCTAGAGGGATTATTAAATAATTGTTATGAAAGGGGAGGGGGGAAAGAGGCAATGGACATTTCAAATCTGAAAACTAGGTTAAGGGATCTACAGAATGAAAGGTTTAATGCTTTGAGGTTGAAAGTGGGCTTGGAAGATGTCCTGTGGGGAGACAGGCCATCGAAGAATGTTTTGGGTAAATGTAGGTTTAGAAGGGATGCCATGATGGTGGATTGTGTGGAAGTGGAAGAGCCCTTTGAAAGTTATGCAAGAGGTCAGAGGCTACGATCTACAGAAGCAATAGGGGTATGCAGATAAATGGTTCGAGAGACATATGTGTAGTGTACCAAGGTTCCTGGGGTTTTAAGCTCAATCAGGGAGGGATAGTGGGGGTTTGGGGAGCAAGACAGGGCACTTATGGGGGACGGATTATGGAGGGTGAGGCGGTTTGGATGGCATTTTAAATTATTTTTATAGAGAGTACTGGGATGTTGTGAGAGATTGCTTGGTGGAGCTGATGAATTGTATGAAGCAAAGGGGGTTCATGGGACGGGGGCATGGCATAGGGGTAGTGGTACTGGTTAACAAAGGAAAGGGGACGAGGGGTATGAGTAATTACAGACCAATAGTGTTGATGAATGCCGATTATAAGATTTTTGCAAAGGTATTGGGAGTAGGGTGCAGGTTAACGGGAGATTAGGTAGGGTGGTGGGTATGGCGAGAGGCCTGAGGCAGGGTTGTCCCCTGTCCCAGATCCTCTTTGCCTGTATGTAGGACCCCTTTTATAGGCTGATTGAGGGGAGGGGAGGACGAGGGCTAAGAGGGGGGGAGAAGGACCATGTGTCGTAGGGTACGTGGATGACACCACTGTGTTGGTGAGTACGAGGGGTTTTGCGCAGGTAGCGGACATCATTAAGAGGTTTTGTATGGCTACGGGCATGAGAATCAACGGGGCAAAGTCTAGGTTATTGGAGGTGGGTAGGTGGAAAGGCGGAGGGTTGGGTGAGGAGTATGGGTGGATTGTAACTGACCAAATTAAGGTCTGTGGTGTAGTGTATCAGTGTGATGAGGTATTAGCGAGGAGGGTAAATTCGGGGAGGGTGGTTCAATTGGCATTAGATAGGCTGGGGGGATGGCAGGCAGGGGATCTTTCCCTACAGCAGCGGGTCATTACAGTCAACACAATGATATACAGTAGGTTATGGCATGTAGGGGTAATTTATCCGTTGCTGCAGGAGGATGTGTAACGGTTGGATAGGAGCGTGTTTCGATATGTATGGGGCTATGGGAAGCATTGGTTAGGGAAGGAAATAGTATGGAATAGAGTGGATTTGGGGGGTTTGGGTCTCATATGTGTTGCAAGAAGGTTTATGTGTTTGTATGTTAAGAGATGCATGGTGAGGTGGGGAGGACCAGATGGCACTGGGGTGGGGTGGGTGGAGAGGGAGGCGCCACGTTGTTGGGGGGAGTGCTTTTGACGCAGTGCTGGGATTTGGTGAGAAGTCTGGTGGTGATGCAAAAACCTCATACTTTGAAGCGAGCGTGATGGAGAGGGTGGGAGATGGGGAATGGTGGTTGAGGGGGAGGCGTGTATCCCGTGTATGAATGGGTTAAGATTTGGAAGGGGTTTAAAGGGTTGCATGTTCAATCAAGGGATAGAGAGTTGATGTACAGGTTTTTGCATGGGTCGTGGCTTCGAAAGCTTTGCTGTACCGGATGGGTCTTGTGAGGAAGGGGTGCTGCAGTAGATGTGGTTTGGAAGAAACTAGTATGCATGCGGTTTATTTTTGCGAATTTTTGGGTCCTATAAGAGTGTGGATAGCGCGTGTGGTAAGATATATGGGAGGGGATGTGTTGTTATTTTGAGGGCTATGTGTCTAGACATTGGGGGTGTAGCGTCACAGGTGAGACTTGGTATTTATTATTTTATGGTTGATTTTGTATGTGTGTCATGGCGACTGAGGGATAAGGGGGTCAGGAAACAGATCAAGGCTGTAGCTGGTACTATATATAGGACTAAATGTAGAAATCAGGTAGTGTATGGGAAAAGGTGGGATAGGTCCTTTGTACAGGAGTATAGGATGATGACGTTGCGTGATTTATATAATGCGTAGGTCGAGGGCTCGACGCTGGGAGGGGGGTTGGTGAGGAGGGCGAGGAGTGGTCAGAGGGGATGGAGGGGGAGGGGTTTGTGTGTGCTGTAAGGAATAGAGGTTATTTGTAGAAGGGGGATGGGGGTGGAGTGTGTGTTTTGGGATGGAGGGAGGGTTAGTTTTTCCCACCCTTGTTTCCATTTTTTTTCATTTTTTTTGTTTAATTTCCTGTTGGTTAGGTATTTTTTGTCTGCTGAATGTTGTGTGTACAGACTCAAGACGGGGGGGGAGAGGGGTTGGTTTCCTTTGGGTAGACGTTGGGTGTTAAAGGTGTTGTGTGCTTGGAGTGAATGAGTGTGGAGCATTTTTTCCTGTTTTTTTCAGACAGGAAAGAACCAGGGGGTTTTTCCCAGAATTTTTTTACTTACACTGATTGTGACAGTGTAACTGAAATGTGTGTTGACAGCAAAGTTTTGGTTTAACTGCATGAATGTTGGTGTGCGTGAGAAGCATGTATGGGGACCTCACTAATCTAATGAGTCTAGTAAACGATCATATGTTTGTACACTATGTTCTATGCATATCACGAGAGGTGGATACCTAGTGTTGAGGTATTGGACAGTTCTACCAGTTTTTTTAGGGGCCCTTGCCTGTATGTGCAGGTACAAGGTTTGGCAAGGATACCTATAGTTTTGGGCTGGAAATTGTACATCATGTAATATGTTAGGTTTCTGTTGATGTGTGAACTGCCATGCATATATGTGTGTGCCTTATTGCAGGTATTTAAAGGTCTTTAAGTACTACATTGACTTGACGGATATGCAATGATTTCTTAAGTTTATTATAAGTACATCAATTGCACAACCCAGGACAGCATGGGTTTAGAGCAGGCCGCTCCTGTCTGTCCCAACTACTGGACCACTACGACAAGGTCCTGGATGCTCTAGAAGATAAACAGAATGCAGATGTTATATACACAGATTTTGCAAAAGCCTTTGACAAGTGTGACCATGGTGTAATAGCACACAAAATGCGTGATAAAGGAATAACAGGAAAAGTTGGTAGATGGATCTATAATTTCCTAACACGTAGAACACAAAGAGTAGTAGTCAACAGAGTAAAGTCTGAGGCAGCTACTGTGAAAAGCTCTGTTCCACAAGGCACAGTACTTGCTCCCATCCTATTCCTCATCCTCATATCAGACATTGACAGGGATATAAGCCACAGTGCTGTGTCTTCCTTTGCAGATGACACCCGAATCTGTATGACAGTGTCCACCGTTGAAGACACTGCAAGACTCCAAGCAGACATAAACCAAATCTTTAAATGGGCTGCAGAAAACAATATGAAGTTCAATGAGGAGAAATTTCAATTACTCAGATACGGAAACGTGAAGAAATTAAAATCTCATCGGAGTACAAAACTAATTCCAACCACACAATAGAGCGAAAACTAATGTCAAAGACCTGGGAGTGATCATGTCAGAGGATCTCACCTTCAAGGACCATAACAATGTAGCAATTGCATCTGCTCGAAAAATGACAGGATGGATAATGAGAACCTTCAAAACCAGGGATGCCAAGCCCATGTTGACACTTTACAGATCGCTTGTTCTATCTAGGCTGGAATATTGCTGCACACTAACTGCACCTTTCAAGGTGGGTGAAATTGCTGACCTTGAAAATGTGCAGAGAACCTTCACCGCCCGCATAAGTGCGATAAACCACCTCAACTACTGGGAACGCTTGAAGTTCTTAAACCTGTACTCTCTAGAACGAGGCGGGAGAGATACATTATTATATACACATGGAAAATTCTCGAGGGATTAGTACCAAACTTGCACACGAAAATCACTCCCTACGAAAGCAAAAGACTCGGCAGGCGATGTAACATCCCCCCAATGAAGAGCAGGGGTGCCACTAGCACGTTGAGGGACAACCCAATAAGTGTGAGGGGCCCAAGATTGTTCAACTGCCTCCCAGCATACATCAGGGGGATTACCAACAAACCCCTGGCTGTCTTCAAGCAGGCACTGGACAGGCACCTCAAGTCGGTACCTGATCAGCCGGGCTGTGGTTCGTACGTTGGACTGCGTGCGGCCAGCAGTAACAGCCTGGTTGATCAGGCTCTGGTCCAACAGGAGGCCTGGTCACAGACCGGGCCGCGGGGGCGTTGACCCCTGGAATTCTCTCCAGGTAGACTCCAGATAGACATCTGTAAAATGTAACTAAAAATTGGCTAGGATTTAATGACAATGTGATGTCATGATGTTAATGAAGTAGGTAATCAGTTCTAGATATTGTAACTTGTCTTAAGATATTGTATAAATCCTTGTGTATATATTATGCTTGGCGCAAACGGCGAGGCGTGTTCATTTATATGTACTCTTTGTTTTATGACTAGAAAAGTCATAGTCACGCCTCAAGATGTAATTTAATTATATAATTAGGGCATTGTTTTGAGTTAGGTGGGGGATGTAGGTGGTCATGCTATCATACTATGTAATAAAAAGAAATGATGACTTCACATAAAAGGGGGGGGGTGGCATTATGGATTGTTATCCATGTTGGTTTTTTAAATTATGTGATTGTGCACGAACTTGCTTTGGGGTGGAGGCCTGGGGTGCTATAACATTCTCATTTGGGGTTTTAGTATTATGTAGTTGTCAGGTAGGCATTAATGCCTTTGAGTATTGCTACTGTAAATATTCATTGCACCACATGGGATGCTGAGAGGAGGAATTGTATATAGCTGTTTCCTATTTTTGCGGGATGTATATTCAGAATATAAAAGGGATATATGGCATACACTGTTGTATGTGTTTTCTGTTATTTTAAGATTTACATAATGTATGTATATCACATGTATTTAAATAAAATATAAAAAAAAAACTCTGACCCATTCCTGGGGTATATGTAGCTGACCCCCTAATAACACCGCACACGTTGTCTTGATAGCAGAATGAAGAGGTGTCACTGGGGGATGTTGCACTAGTGTTCATCACAACACATTCAGAATGTTATTGACCAATCACACCGGTTACACACTATTGCCACTCACTATCACTCGTTTATGAGTTTCGTGGGCTTATCCACAGTAGGGAGAAAGGTGAATAACACTGTACTTTACTTCAGCACTCCCAATGTTTACACTCGAGCAAGGGACACGGATAAGATAAGATAAGATAAGATCTCTTTATATTTTTAACCCCGGAGGGTTAGCCACCCAGGATAACCCAAGAAAATCAGTGCGTCATCGAGGACTGTCTGTCTTATTTCCATTAAGGTCCTCAATCTTTTCCCCCAGGATGCGACCCACATCTGTCGATTAACACCCAGGTACCTATTTGCTGCTAGGTGAACATGAAAACAGGTGTAAGGAAACACGTCGAAATGTTTCCATCCCGCCGGGAATCGAACCCGGGCCCTCCGTGTGTGAAGCGAGAGCTTCAGCCACCAGGCCACCGGGAGATGCTAATTAATACTATATACCGTGATTAGTTCTACCGCGAATTTCCTGACTAGTATTTGTCACTAGAGTAATTCCTAGTGTCTTTAGAGATTGTCAGATCAAGTCTATGAACGCGCGGCCATTGTTGTCTTTGTTGTTTAGCTGGAGGGCAGCGATGCCCTCTGACACGCGTTCTCGTTCGATCCTTGTAGCAATCTGACACTCTTGGGCGCCGCAATCCGCGTCCCACAAACCAAACACTGACTTCAGCTTCATAGACATTCACTGCTGGCTTTTGCAATAGACTTCATCCTGGAATCCCTGTTTATTGGTATTCTAGGCAGGTTTAGTGAGCCATAATACCCTAGCATGTAGATTAAGTGGGAGAGTTTTTCACGAATTTTTCCTGCTATGGGGAAATAGTTCCCACAGATTTCCCCTCGTGTGTACAAGTGGCCAGGAAGT
>WNWK01057659.1:0-10679 GCA_009830355.1 Cherax destructor
TATATATATATATATAATGTATATATATATATATATATATATATATATATATATATAAATAATATATACAGTGGTACCCGTTTCTTGATATTTTTCTTTCCCAGAATGCTGTTCAAGTGCCATTACCAAACGAATTTATCTCTTAAGAAATGTTGTAAAATAGACTAGTCCTTTTGACCCCAAAATTACACTTACAAAAGCATTTAAAAAAATAAACTTACATAAAAGGGTGAGTTTGGGGACCATCGTAAACGTACCAGAAATATATATTATATATATATATATATATATATATACACATACATACATCACATACAATGTTGTCCATGATCACTGGCACTAAACAGTAAGTCTAAGTTAATATAATAGATACAAAACATTTACTATATGATGCACTGTCCAATATAAATAAATAAATTAATGTCTAGTGTGAAAAACTGGCTAATGTTCATTGTAAATTGAACCATAAAGAAGTAATCATGTAGGAAGACCTCGAGAGAAATCAAACCATTGCTTTGTTTGGAAAGAATATAAAAGAATGTAGACTATAAGAAGTGTTTTAGATACTGCATAGTGTTGTATGAACTATAGTACACAGTGATGTATAAAAATTCAGTACACTAAAGAGATTCCTGATGCAAATGTTAGTTTAATAATTTGTGGATCATCTATACAAACAGTTTAATCTGTACTATGGAAATATTCATCCAGGGGTGCCTTGATACTGGTAAAGGATTCTTCATCCAAATAATTAGTTCCCCCTCACTTTTCTCAGATCAACCTGCATTAAACCCCTTCCCCACCCATATCATTTTCACGGTGCTGTATGACTTGTGGGTTTAGCACTTTACTATCAATATAATATGAAAATTTGCTACTGTAATGACATATTCATAAGGGAAGTTGTACTGAATAGAGTATACAACATAATCACAGTGAAGGACAGGTCGAGCCCATCAAGACTCAATTTTACAGGCAACAGACATGAATCAACTTGGGTACTGATCTATGGCAGAACGAGGTGCTACACATTACTGACTGAACTCTCCTAGAGTGTACACACATGATACACTTTGCACCTGCCTACCAAACATGTTAAAAATAACTTTTTCCCATGAAAATACATTAGTTACAATAGTAGGTTGGGTTTAGTGCTTAGTTATGATTATAATACAATAGTAAGTTAACAAGGAAAAGCTTAGTTATGCATAGCATTTCAGACAGTCTTAGCTAGGACTAACAATATAAAAATAATGTATATAAATGTACACAAATATAAAAATGTAATATTATACAAAACTGAGCATTAAATGAAAGACAATAATTAAAATTTAACTTCAGAGCATTGAATAAGAATGATGTAATACTGGTTGCACATATGATATTTTTTTTTTAATTTAATCATGATGCAATTTACAGTATAACTTGGAAGTAAAAGTATAATGGCAATTTAAGGAGTTACATTAAAAATTGTTTCAGGGGAAATACATTAAGCACACAGTTTTTAGTTTTTGTTTCAAATTCATAGTTACAAGTTTTTAATTCAATTGGCAAACTTTTCCACAACTTTGGCCATTTTATTTGCATTGAGCTTCCAAACAGTTTCAATAAATTCTTGTATAACAAACTTCAAAAATATGGATGCAATCTACTGGGTCAGCCAATTTGGAGACAACAAACTCTACTGGTTAGAGATTTGTCCCCCTCAAGAAAGGTTCCTTGATGTTGGTGAGGGTCTCTTGATCTGGGGATTTAGATCTGTGCTCCAGTTCCCTGAATTAAGCCTGAATTCCTTCCACATCTCCCCAACAGGCACTGCATAATCCTACGGGTTTAGCACTCCCCCTTGATTATAATAATAGAGATTTGTCTGTTATGATCACAGCAAAACAATCTCATCTACATAAACTACAATCTCCACTGCCTGTCACCCACTCCCACCTCTCAAGGCAGGTTCCTTAATGCTGGTGAGGGGCTCTTGATCTAGGGAATTGGATCTGTGCTCCAGTTCACTGAATTGATCCTGAATGCCTTCCATCCCCTCCCCCCCCCACAGGCACTGTATAATCCTATGGGTTTAGTGCTCCCCCATGATTATAATAATCTCCCTCTCATCCCCTGATGAATCTTAAATCATATGTTCACTGTTCAGGTGAACACAAAAAAATATCAGTCTTTGTTTTAAGTGTAATGCCTGTTGTGTGTTAGTTTTCCAGGAAGTGTTTAGGTCAGCATCGGCATTACAATATAGTGTTTTGAAAATATGGAGTGAACATAGTATGTAGAGTATGTATTATTATTTAGGTTTAGGAATTTAAATAAAGGCAGAATGTGATGCCTAAAATTTGAATCTGTGATACTTCTGAAAGCTGAAAATTTACATATATTTGACATTTATATTCAATGTATCTAATGCAGTCTGCTTAACTAGAGTACAATCAGCAGTCACATTTGTGCACTTATTGTCACCATTATATATTTCTAACCTCCAATCATTATTATAACTAAAATGATCAATGCAGTTTTGCATTATTCTCTTTCCCTATTAACAATGCTGTTTTAATATACCATGCAGAATTTTGCTACTTTAAAAAATAATTACATAATAAACCATACCACAGGTGGGGCTTGAACTCGCGGTTAGTGAGTCATAAAACTCCAGACCAACATTTGAACCACGAGTTCATGCCCTGCCCATGGTATGGTTTGTTTGCAATCGTGTCATTACGATTTCACGAGTCATGATGACAGATTTGAGGGGACTTGAGTTAGTTCGTCATACCCATGCTGGCGGGAGATTCATCTAAAAACTTGCATTTGTGGTCACAGTGGTGCCTATGTTAAACTTCCTATGGTGTATAAATATACCTACAGTGGACCCCCGGATTACGTCATTTTTTTTGTTTCAGAATGCTGTTCAAGTGCCGTTACCGAACGAATTTGTTCCCATAAGGAATAATGTAAATTAGATTAGTCTTTTTAGACCCCCCAAAAATACACTTACAAAAGCACTTACAAAAATAAACTTACATAAAAGGGCGAGTTTGGAGATACAGTCGACTATGATTTACTGCTTACAAAATTAGCACACTATGGTATAAGGGGGCACCCACTCAACTACCTAAAGTCACACCTTAGCAACAGAAGCCAATACATGTACACAAATGGAGCAAACTCTTCCACACAACAAATTACAGTCGGAGTCCCTCAAGGAAGTGTCCTGGGACCACTCCTATTCCTCATTTACATAAATGACCTACCCAATGCATCACAACTACTCAAACCCATATTATTTGCAGATGACACAACATATGTCTTCTCTCACCCAAATGCAGTCATACTGGCCAACACTGTTAATACCGAATTACAGAAAATATCAACATGGATGACGACTAACAAGCTTACTCTCAATACTGACAAGACCTACTTCATACAGTTTGGAAACAAAGCCACAAATGTTCCACTTAATATAACGCTCAATGGTTCACCCATCACAAGACTCGCAGAGGGAAAATTCCTAGGAATCCACCTTGACAGTAGCCTTAAATTCCAAACACACATACAACAAATTTCCAAGAAAATCTCAAAGACAGTAGGCATATTATCAAAGATACGCTATCATGTGCCTCAATCAGCTCTCCTTGCACTATATCATTCACTTAAATACCCTTATCTCACCTATGGAATCTGTGCATGGGGATCAACAACATTAAATCACCTTAGACCACTCAACCCAGCAAAAGGCTGCAGTCAGAATGATAACAAATTCCCACTCCAGACAGCATACTCCACCAATATTCAAAAGCCTAAAACTACTCACTGTAAAGAACATTCATACTTATTTTTGTGCTTACTACATACATAAAACTCTACACTCTAATATAAACCCTCCGCTCAAAATTCTCCTCACCAACTTTAATAGGACCCATGACCACAACACAAGACACGGATCACTTTTTGATATACCCCAAGTCCATATCAACCTATGTAAAAATTCTATGCACATAAAGGGCCCCAGAATCTGGAATTCATTACCAGTAAATACTAAGATAACCTTGTCTGAAAGTCAATTTAAGACTCTTTTCAAAGACCACCTACTCACCCTAAACTAAATACTCATACTGTAAACTACTTTCAGAAATGCTCAATATTATTTTCCTATAAGATAATTTCAATTTTTACTAATATGTTACTATTATGTTACCCCCTACTCACCCTAAACTAAATACTCATACTATAAATTACTTTCAAAAATGCTCAATGTTATTTTCCTTAAGATGATCTCAATTTTATATTACCATCCTCCTAAACACTTGTTACAATGTAATATCATCATATTGTAATTTTAACAGTATAGTATCATATTGTAATTTGAAATCAAATATATAACTAGAATTTCTCTAATATTATGTACATAGTCTATAAGTCATTAGATTAAGCTGCCCCTAATGCCATGGCATGTCAGTGGCTCTCCTTGCACTTCAGTTTATGATTGTAACTACCAATATCTATGTATAATTGCAACAAAATAAAATTTACTTTACTTTACTCCTACAGTGGACCCCCGAGTAACGAACAAAATTCATTCCAGAACCCTGCTCAAGTGCCATTACCGAACGAATTTACTCCCTTAAGAAATAATGTCAAGTAGGTTAGTCCATTTCAGACCCACAAAAATACACTTACAAAAGCACTTACAATATTATACTTACATAACTGTACGATTTCCGGGGTGTTCGTTACTCTGGGGTCCACTGTACTTTACTAACGTAAACCGGGGGTCCACTGTAGTTGGATGAATCTTATTGTAGCCAGCTGGCCCAGTGGCTAGCGCATCAGTCTGGAGTTTTACGACACATTAACCGTGAGTTCAAGCCCCTACTTTCAAGGCAGGTGAAATTGCCGACCTAGAAAATGTAGAGAGAACCTTCATGGCACACATAACTGCAATAAAACACCTCAATTAATGGGAACGCTTGAAGTTCCTAAACCTGTACTCCCTAGAATGCAGGCCGGAGAGATACATGATTATACATGTACAGTGGTACCTCTACTTACAAGCTTAATTCGTTCCAGACGGCTATTCAAGTGCCGATACCGAAGGAATTTTTTCCCATAAGAAATAATGAAAATTAGGTTAATCTGTTTCAGACCCCCAAAAATACACTTACAAAAGCACCTACAAAAATACACTTACATAATTGTTCGAGTTGGGAGCTGCTCGTAAGTAGAGGTACCACTGTATACACCTGGAAAATCCTAGAGGGATTAGTACCAAACTTGCACACGAAAATCACTCCCTATGAAAGCAAAAGACTCTGCAGACAATGCAACATCCCCCCAATGAAAAGCAGGGGTGCCACTAGCACGATAAGAGACAACACTAAGTGTCAGGGGCCCAAGACTGTTCAACTGCCTCCCAGCATACATAAGGGGGATTACTAATAGACCCCTGGCTATCTTCAAACAGGCACTGGACAAGCACCTAAAGTCAGTACCTGACCAGCCAGGCTGTGGCTCGTATGCTGGTTTGCGTGCGGCCAACAGTAACAGCCTGGTTAATCAGGCCCTGATCCACCATGAGGCCTGGTTCCAGACTGGGCTGTGGGGGCATTGACCCCTGAAACCCTCTCCAGGTATACCCATGATATGGTTTCTTTGCAATTGTGTCATTACGATTTTGTGAGTTACAATTAATAATCTTATATTCAGACAACTTAATTACATTAAACTTAACATCAAATAATCTTAACTTCTACTGTGAAATGCCAAGTAGTTTTAAGTTCTAGTTTCAGTATACTGTACTCAAAATGCTCTGCATAAACTGGAACTTTTCAAAATACAGTGGACCCCCGGTGTTCGTCCTGCTCGAAACTCGCCCTTTTATGTAAGTGTATTTTTTTAAATGCTTTTATAAGTGTATTTTTGGGGGTCTAAAAGGACTAGTCTACTTTACATTATTCCTTATGGGAATAAATTTGTTTGGTAATGGCACTTGAATAGCATTCTGGAACGAAAAAATCACGAAAACCGGGGGTCCACTGTATATGAAATAAATGTTGACTAATTTTGTATAAAGTATGTACGTTTTGAAAATAAAATTGGCTATTTTGATTGTTACACTACACAACTGCCTAATCGTGTACTCAATGTTCCTAACACTATAAACCTACCTAATAATACAGACCTGCCTGACACTACCTAGTAGATTTATACTCTATTGTTAAACTATTAATATAAAGAACATAAATGACAAAATTTTTAAATTATGTGTGGTCAGGAACTCTTACCACTGTGGCAAAGCATTGGTGGTTTATCACTACCTGTTTCTACTGAACTGTTACCTGTTCTGGCACCTGGGTTGGGCAGGAAGGTGAAGTCACAGACAAGAGAAAAATGGTCAGATGGATAAGCCAGATTTGGGGCTCGTCCCGGTCCCAGATCATCTTCTGTTGGAACATCAAGACCCCCTTCTACATGGAGGCTTAGTGGTGTGTAAAAGATATAATCTATGTTATGGCAGCAGTCCTGTTCTCCTCTTACTTTCCAAGTCGAGTACGGCGGTTCCTTCCCACCGTGTAACAGGGCGTATGCTGATGCCAGTCCTGTTCTTTCATCAATCATGGTAGCATATACTGGCTCACTTGGCTCGGCATTAAAATCTCCACATACAATGGTGGGGTGAATCTGACGGTGTTCACTCAAGAATGCCAGGAGGTCCTTGCCTTGCTCATTGCGAAGACTGGATAGCAGTGCCCCCTGACGTGCCTTCAGGTGGGTTGTCAATACCACCAGTTGTTTTCCTGAGGTTCGCTCCTCAAGTATCAATAGTATGGCCACCTGCAACAATGGCATGTAACAGAATATGTAAAATTATATACAACCATAAATATACATATCCTTTGAGAACTAAAATACAAAAAAAAAATTAAAAGTTAATCTTCTAGATTTGCTATATGTAGTACAATACAATGTATATTAATATTTTGTTACAAGCAGTATACAGTGGTCCCTTGGTTTTCGCCGAAAATTCGTTCCAGAATGCTGCTCAAGTGCCATTACCGAACGAATTTACTTCCTTAAGAAATAATGTCACGTAGGTTAGTCTATTTCAGACCCCCAAAAATACACTTGCAACAGCACTTACGAAAATACACTTACATAAATGTTCGAGTTTGGAGATGCACGAAAACGAGGGACCACTGTATATATATATACAGTGGACCCCGAGTTTCGTAAAACTTCACTCCTGAAGTCTGCTCAAGTGCCATTACCGAACGAATTTACTCCTTAAGGAAAAATTTCACGTAGGTTAGTCTATTTCAGACCCCCAAAAATACACTTCCACAAGAACTTACAAAATTATACTTACATAATTGCACGATTTCCGGGGTATTCGTTAACCGAGGGTCCACTGTATATATATATACAGTGGTACCTCGACTTACGATGGTCCCTAAACTCACCCTTTTATGTAAGTTTATTTTTTTAAATGCTTTTGTAAGTGTAATTTTGGGGGTCTAAAAGGACTAGTCTATTTTACATCATTCCTTATGGGGATAAATTCGTTTGGTAATGGCACTTGAACAGCATTCTGGAATGAAAAAATATCGTAAGTCGAGGTACCACTGTATATATATATAATAAGTAATAAGTAATAAGTAATACATATTTTATGAAAAAGAGGATAAATAAATATACAAGGTATGATATAGCATGTAAGGAAAGTAGTTTGTTGGATTATGTATTGGTGGATAAAAGGTTGATGAGTAGGCTTCAGGATGTATGTATACATGTTTATAGAGGGGCAACGGATATATCAGATCATTATTTGGTTGTAGCTACAGTTAGAGTAAAAGGTAGATGAGACAAAAAGAAAATGGCAACAGCAAGTAAGAGAGAGGTAAAAGTGTATAAACTAAGGGAGGAGGAAGTTAGGGTGAGATATAAGCAACTATTGGCAGAAAGGTGGGTTAGTGGAAGTAGGAGTAGTGGGGGTTGAAGAGAGTTGGGATATTTTTAAAAAATGCAGTATTAGAATGTGGGGCAGAAGTTTGTGGCTATAGGAGGGTGGGCAGGAGGAAAGAGGAGGTGGGTGGAATGAAGAAGTAAAGGGTGTGATAACAGAGAAAAGGTAGATTATGAGAGGTTTTTACAAAACAGAAGTGTTAATAGAAGAGCAGAGTATATGGAGAGTAAAAGAAAGGTGAAGAGAGTGGTGAGAGAGTGCAAAGAAGAGCGGATGAAAGAATGGGAGAGGCTCTGTCAAGAAATTTTGCTGAAAACAAGAAAAATTTTGGAGTGAGATAAACAAGGTAAGAAAGCCTAGGGAACGAATGGATTTGTCAGTTAAAAACGGAGTAGGGAGTTAGTAGATGGGAGCTGGAGGTATTGGGTAGATGGCGGGAATATTTTGAGGAACTTTTAAATGTCGATGAAAAAGGGAGGCGGTAATTTCATGTACTGGCCAGGGAGGTACAACATCGTTTAGGAGTGAAGAAGAGCAGGATGTGTGTGTGGGGAGGTGCGTGAGGCATTACGTAGAATGAAAGGGGTAAAGCAGCTGGAATTGACGGAATCATGACAGAAATGTTAAAAGCAGGGGGATATAGTGCTGGAGTGGTTGGTATTTTTGTTTAATAAATGTATGAAAGAGGGAAGGTACCTAGGGATTGGCAGAGAGCATGTATAGTTCCTTTATAAAAAGGGGAAGGGGATAAAGAGAGTGTAAAATTATAGGGGAATAAGTTTACTGAGTATACCAGGTAAAGTGTATGGCAGGGTTATTATTGAAAGAATTAGAGGTAAGACAGAGAGTAGGATTGCAGATGAGCAAGGAGGCTTTAGAGTGG
The DNA here is from genome assembly GCA_009830355.1 of Cherax destructor. Taxonomy (NCBI): domain Eukaryota; kingdom Metazoa; phylum Arthropoda; class Malacostraca; order Decapoda; family Parastacidae; genus Cherax; species Cherax destructor. Next base: position 8,853 of record WNWK01057659.1, read on the forward strand.
GTAGGGATGTGTAGATCAAGTGTTTACAGTGAAGCATATATGTGAACAGTATTTAGATAAAGGTAGAGAAGTTTTATTGCATTTATGGATTTAGAAAGGCATATGATAGAGTGGATAGGGAGCAATGTGGCAAATGTTGCAAGTGTATGGAATAGGTAGTAAGTTACTGAAGGCTGTAAAGAGTTTTATGGAGGATAGTGAGGCTCAGGTTAGGGTGTGTAGGAGAGAGGAGATTACTTCCCGGTAAAAGTATGTCTTAGACAGGATGTGTAATGTCACCATGGTTGTTTAATATATTTATAGATGGGGTTGTAAAAGAAGTAAATGCTAGGGTGTTGGGGAGAGGTGGGATTAAATTATGGAGAATTAAATGCAAAATGGGAGTTGACACAGTTACTTTTTGCTGATGATACTGTGCTTATGGGAGATTCTAAAGAAAAGTTGCAAAGGTTAGTGGACGAGTTTGGGAGAGTGTGTAAAGGTAGAAAGTTAAAAGTGAACATAGATAAGAGTAAGGTGATGAGGGTATCAAACGATTTAAATAAAGAAAAATTGGATATCACATTGGAGAGAGGGATTATGGAAGAAGTAAATGTTTTCAGATATTTGGGAGTTGACGTGTCAGCGGATGGGTTTATGAAGGATGAGGTTAACCATAGAATTGATGAAGGAAAAAGGTGAGTGGTGCATTGAGGTATCTGTGGAGACAAAAACGTTATCCATGGAGGCAAAGAAGGGAATGTACGAAAGTATAGTGGTACCAACACTCTTATATGGGTGTGAAGCATGGGTTGCAAATGCTGCAGCGAGGAGGAGGCTGGAGGCAGTGGAGATGTCCTGTCTAAGGGCAATGTGTGGTGTAAATATTATGCAGAAAATTTGGAATGTGGAAATTAGGAGAAGGTGTGGAGTTACTAAAAGTATTTGTCAGAGGGCTGAAGAGGGTTGTTAAGGTGGTTTGGTCATTTAGAGAGAATGGATCAAAGTAGAATGACTTGGAGAGCGTATAAATCTGTAGGGGAAGGAAGGCGGGGTAGGGGTCGTCCTAGAAAAGGTTGGAGGGAAGGGGTAAAGGAGGTTTTGTGGGCGAGGGACTTGGACTTCCAGTAAGCATGTGTGAGCGTGTTAGATAGGGGTGAATGGAGACGAATGGTTTTTGGGACATGACGATCTGTTGGAGTGTGAGCAGGGTAACATTTTGTGAAGGGATTCAGGGAAACCAGTTAATTGATTTAGTTGGACTTGAGTCCTGGAAATGGGAAGTACAATGCCTGCACTTTAAAGGAGGGGTCTGAGATAGTGACAGCTGGGAGGGACTTTTCTCAGCTGTCGTATCTGAGCTCCTCTGCAAAGACAGTGATTATGTATGAGTGTGGTGAAAGTGTTGAATGATGATGAAAGTATTTTCTTTTTGGGGATTTTCTTTCTTTTTTGGGTCACCCTGCCTCGGTGGGAGACGGCCGACTTGTTGAAAAAAAAAAATTATGATGACCTCATTATGATGACCTCACAGCACTACTCCAATCCCTCCAGACCAATATGTCAATCATCACACTCACTGAGACCTGGCTGAAGCCTGATATACAGATGTCTATGGCATCCCAGGTTACACAGCCATTCACAATTGCAGGACAGATCAGCGAGGGGGTGGAATAGCTATAATTACTCAGATCAACTTGAATGTATCAATAACTCTTGCATAAGGGATGAGCATGGAGAATATATTATAGCTAAATTTAAATCAAAAGACCTGCAAAACCCCTAATGATAAACATCTACAGATTACCCAGTCAAACATTCACCATTTTGTGAAAAAAAAGGTAACCT